>JBBPBX010069470.1:0-18855 GCA_038048925.1 Garcialebias charrua
GTGAGTAGAGCTTGTTATCGTGATTTTTAGAACTGCTTAGGTCAAACTGTGAAATAATAACCTCCAACCAGATAAAACATCCTAGTCTTCTGATAATCAGGCTCAAGTTTGCATGTCATTGTTACAGCTGAAGCGTGATGCATTATGATGTCTTCCTTAGAGATTAAATTTACATAGGTGTACACTACACAACAAAAATCCAGAAAAAGAGGTCCAAAACTTAGTGCATCCTTTTTCTTCTTCTTCTATCAGTTGGGTAACATTTTGTTATAGTCATCTCAATTTGTTTAGACAAGAAAGTGACATAAAAATTGGGTTGTATTTTTTTTAATGGGCATTTTATATAGTAAATAGCTCATTTTAAAGTAAAGTAATACGCATCAAGACCTGCTGATCATTTAAAAATTACCTCTTTTTTTGAGCCAGCTGTGACCCTAAACAGTGACAAGCCTATGGAAGACTATAAGCAGAGATGGTGTACATTACTGATACGAATGTACATTTATACTGTCAGCCAGCTGGAATTTGAAGTCCCCCCATTTGTAAATACAGACTAGACATCTCATAATGTAGAAACTCTTTACCATTATCACCCTTCCTTTGTAAAGTTATATTCTGCCATTTATGCCTGGCAGCACAGAAAATTTGCATTAAAAAAAATCAAAATTATGAGAACAAAACTTGGTTAGTTGGTTTACACAAACTGCTTTCAGCTCCTGTCAGAACTGAGTCTTCAGGGTTTTGGACTTCTTTGATGCTGTTTTTAAACTGAATGTATTATGCAAATAACAATAAAGCAACCCTAATGAAAAAGTGAGTCTGTGTAGTTTCATTCATTTCAGTTTACTGTATGTGACAGTAATGCATTTTGAAACTTTAATCTGATTTGTGCAATACTACTTTTACAATGTCTTGTAACTTTTGTTTTTGTTTTTCAGAAAGTAAATTCTTCATAGGGGTGATAAATATGAAAATAACGAAAAGCATTTAATTGGTTCACACCCATTTAAATCTCAGAATTAAATGGGATGAGGTATGTCATCCCATTAGTTTTGTAGTTTTTTTGAACAAAATATATTATTAATATTAAGTTGTAGATTTTGTTTACCAGTGGACAAAGTTATTAATGGAAAACTTATGCAACGGTAACATTTGAAAGAAATATCTAAAGAGGTGTTCTGTTAAAGCAGTCAGAAATTCTTAGTACTACATTACCCATAGTGCATTGTTTCCCCGCGCCAGACTGGCGGAAAAAAAAGACGACGTAGCGCATGCGCCACTTTTATGTTGTTGTTTGAGGCGGTAAGATGGCGGCGCTCGGAGACACCTCAACTCCGGTGGTGAATGGGTTAATACAACAATTTACAGCAATAACAGGTAAAAATATTTTTTAATTTGGCTTTTTAAATATTAGGTTGATTTGGGTATTCGTACATGGATACATCTGTTGCCCCCAAACTTACGTACTTCGTGCGCAGAGAAAGAAAATGGGAGCTTCAGTCTTGCTCTGCTCATACGCTGTGAATGCTTTGCAGAAGGCAAAAGCATAGGCTTTTTTTTCTCTCTGAACTCCGATGAAATGCTCTAAATATGGATCGTAAATCAATCAAATTTGAATCATGTTTTCCCACACTATGCGAAACGTGTTTACTTTTATCGTAATATTTACAATAAACCTTATGTTAGTCTAGAATAGGTTTTTTTCCCCTTCATTTTTGGTCAGCTTGTTTTCTGGCAGTTGGAATGGACGTCGGTTGTTCATTCCCTTTCTTCATCACCAGCCTCATGTTGGGTTGCTCTCATCTTCGTTGCCACTTTGACATGATTCACGTATGAATAGATGTTTCTGATTTAAAAACCGGCACAGAGGTGATGAATAGTTTGTAAGCGCTTTGACACGCCGGTCACTGGTTTAATTTGAACTTGTTTAACCAGACGAGGAGAGCAGACTGCTCAGAGGCTACCGGGCTACTCGGAAAGTGAAACGGTCATGCGCAGTACAGACAGGAAAGCTGTTCTGGCTGCAGGAGTTTAAAACTCTTTTAAAAAGAACTAAAGCTTCACAATCGTGTTGTTTTCTCACTTTTAATATATTTTCGTGCTTTTACGGACAGAGACAGATCGGGATTTGAATACGTTTGAGGTGCTATTTGAGCCATGTGAATGGTACAGCCAAGCCATTACAGCAGATGATGCTGGGTCGACCCTAAACTTTGAACAGGCTTGATTTTTATCTGGATTTCTAGGCACTTAGCAACATTTAACCTGTTTCAGTATAGTGTTTAAGTTGTTGCAGATTTGGCACTCTATACACAATGAACTAAAAGTAAAAATATTGACACAATTAGACGATTTTCACAAGAAATGAAAAAAAAAAGTATGGTAAATGTCACGTAAACCACAATGTGCATAACTAAGTACAGTAATGAACTTTAGAATTTCTATATTATTCATACTTGGTTTGAATACTGACATACAATAGCAACACTGCTGCTGAAGCTGACAAAAGATACTTTTCAAGAAAGGGCTGCTTAAGAATACACGTAAATAAGAGCCATTAACCATAATTTAACCCACAGAAAGCCCTCAGAGTTTTTTCTCTTTCACGTTGATTAGGGCAACTGCAAATATTTATTTTCCCATCTTTTCAATAACACTTTAAAGGTTCAGTCTGCAGTTTCTGTAGAACATCAGCACTTAGAAAAAATTTCAACAAGCAAAGCATTCTGATCCCTCCCCCTCAGAGCCATATATGGCTCTGCCCCCTTGTGGTCTGTTAAAATTCAAATTCAAGCTCGGTTTTTATTGGCTGATTCAAATTCAAGCTCGGTTTTTATTGGCTGGTTACAAACTTTGTTTTTATTGGCTGGAAAATGGCGGGTCACTTTTTCTTTTTAGAAATGCTTATTTACCACCTGGAGAAGCAAGGGGACAATATTTTTTTTAGTTTTTTTCAGAGATTACTTCTCTAACATCAATCTAGTGACAGAGTGAAGAAATATGTTAAAAATATATTGTTAGAAAAGTTACATATAGTAGCTTTAAACTATTTCAGATTATGAGTTCCACATGTTGTACACGTCTGCGTTATTGAGCTCTCCATTTATTTGTCCACACAGAATTAGCGCTTGTACACAGTGATGCTTTGAGGCAGTGCTTTGCAATTAAGTCTAGATCATATGTGTCAAACTGAAGGCCCGGGGGCCAAAAGTGGCTATCGGTGACGTCTTATCTGGCCCCCAAGATGATAGGTGAAATGTAAAATACTTATATCTCTTGAATTCTTTCTGTAATCTTTGATTATGATGTTGAAAGCACAGAGAACATCAAATGAGACCAATCAAAATCTTGTTGAGGAACCTGTGACCAAAGACAAGATGTTGGGTATCTGATTTGAGTTCATAGATTCTGAAATTGGTCCTCCTTAGTTTGAAAAAGGTTTTAATTTTGGCCCCCTTTTGTAAGTGAGTTTGACACCCCTGGTCTAGATGATTAAACTTTAGCCAAGCAGTTTTTTGACCGATCACCGATTTCTACAAAGTCTGACCTGCCGATTCCGATTTTGGCCGGTACCGATTTTGTTTTATAAGCAACACTGTTAGATGTTGTCAGGTCACAATGCGCCTTCAAATTTCAATCTTATTCTGTTGAAAAACAGACCCTTGACCAATATTCTAGAAACAATACAAACTTGTTTTAAATGGTCACACGATAGTGCTCTGAAATATAAATGAAGTTTAGACAATTGTTGTTAAAACTAAAAAAAATCTGTAAAATCGGTTTCTCATGCAAGCATTGGCCGATTTCCCAAAATTAAGGAAATCGTCCATATCCAGCTATCACTAAGTGAGAGGTCTCCAGTCCATCACAGGGACACAGAGAAACAAACGAGACAAACAACCATTCACTCTCTCATTCACACCTATAGGGAGAATTTCGAGTTACTAATCAGCCCAACATGCATGTTTTTTGTCTGGGGGAGGAAATCGGAGTACCCAGAGAAAGCTTGCGCATGGACGGAGAGAACATGCAAACTCCACCCAGAGAGTCCCGGGCCGGGATTTGAACCACAGACCTTCTCGCTGAGACACAACAGCTCTACCAACCAAGCCACCATGCCACTTGTTTAGATCACAGCTGGGCACCACTAATTAAAAAATTAGTTCCACAATTTCTAAAACGCTTATTAATTTTTTTAGGTCCACAATTTCAAAAGCACAAATGTCTTATGAAAATTAGGGGAAGCTAATCCAATCCGCTATTTATATATTTTCTATATTATATATATATATTTTTTTATATATAGCCGGCAGCGTTATCAATATTTGCACTACACTGCCAAATGTAACAAAAATGATCCTAAAAGGATGAAATTACAAAAATCAAAGGATTTATTTAATACTTTACGTACATATATTCTATTCGGCCACGAAATTAACAAAAAATAGAATGATCTTTTAATCCCTAAAACCACGTTTAAATCTCAAATACACGGGTGTGTCGCCACGGCATTTATACATGAAAGTAACCCAAATACATAAAACTAACGACTCGCCGTCGAATGGTCGACACAAAACGCACAATAAAATCCTCCGGCCACGTTAATTTGGCTTGAAACAGCTGGGTTTTCTAAGGATTTCCATTAGTAACCCACAACCAACCGGCAGACACAGTTAGCGTCTATAGGTACTCAACAGATTTAATGAAAAGTAATTAAAATACATGAAAATAACGACTCACCGTCGCGTGGTGTACACAGAACACAAAATAGAATCCTCCGGCCACGTTAATTTGGCTTGAAACAGCTGGGTTTTCTAAGGATTTCCATTAGTAACCCACAACCAACCGGCAGACACAGTTAGCGTCTATAGGTACTCAACAGATTTAATGAAAAGTAATTAAAATACATAAAAATAACGACTCACCGTCGCGTGGTGTACACAGAACACAAAATAGAATCCTCCGGCCGCGTTAATTTGGCTTGAAACAGCGGCGTTTTCTAAGGATTTGTCCAAGTACCCAGCACAAACAGCTAGCCACGGAATTAGCCCCTGAGTTCACCTCTAACCCGGAAGCTGTCGAGATGGAATAGTCCATTTTTAGTAGGGGGATAATGAAATCAACCGTTTTTTAAATTGCTTATTTAATGATTGTTTTCATCGTAACTATAATTATTTTTATGTTAAATGTAGATTAACAAGCAGGATCAATGTTAGGAATTAGGTGACTGGCCGGGGCGCGGCGGGGCCGGGGCCTCATGCTGATGGGATCCCCAGGCATTTACCTACATGGTAGATCCCCCCCTCTGCTCCCTCCCCCCTCCAACCCTCCCTCCCCCCTCCAACCCTTCCTCCTCTCTGCTGTTTACGGTGGGGAAAAAGGTAAAACAAGCAGCATAGAGCTTGTAAATAAGTTTATTGGTTTTTACTGATAGATAATTAGTTATTAGCGGTACTGCATTTTAAATAAAAATAGCACAAATCCGCTTATGAATTATAAAAGTTAGTCAATTCACAAAAACGCTGACAAAAAGTTTAGGTCCACTGTAAGCGGAATAGCGCTTTAGCGCTCCCTAGCGTTCATTCGCCCACCTTTGGTTTAGATATAATTTCTAGGGGTGTACCGATAAATCGGCCGGCCGATTTATTGGCCCCACTTTCCTTAACTTTGGGAAATTGGCCAATACTTGCACGAGAAACTAGCCTGGTTAAAACCAGACCCTTGTCCTTCACTTTGCTTCTGACTAGGGTCTGGACTTTCTGTTATAGGGAAACGATTCTTGCTGGAGGCGTGGCCTCTGCTGATGGCTGCTCCCCCGTGGTCTGCTGAACTTGACTTCAGCTCCGCCTCCTGCTGAATTTTCTCTCGCTGCCGTTGCTCTGTGTTTATATGTTAATAAAACGTCCTAAAATAAAATAAAACATGGATCGCTGGTCCAACACACCAGAAGACCAGGAAATCTGATGGGACTCGGGCAGCAACTTAAAACCCGAGTTTAAATCTCTCGTGACAACCTGAGGCATTTCCTTGTTCATTTCACTCAGCGGAGGGAGAGGAGGATGAGGAGGAGGAGGGAGCGATGATCACTTACTTTTGGCAAAAAAAAAGAAAAGAAAACTCCAGATAAGGGATTAAGAAGGGGAAATTAATAAATTTGTGTCACATATAAAACAGTCCTGCATCGCTTTGAATGAGAACATGCGAATGCTCGTTGGCTGCGCGCTCCCCCGTGGTCTTCTGAACTTGACTTCAGCTCCGCCTCCTGCTGAATTTTCTCTCGCTGCCTTTGGATATTCTGTGTTTATATGTTAATAAAACGTCCTAATAAAATAAAATAAAACCATGGAGCGCTGGTCCAACACACCAGAAGACCAGGAAATCTGATGGGACTCGGGCAGCAACGTAAAACCTGACTTTAATTCTCTCGTGACAACCTGAGGCATTTCCTTGTTCATTTCACTCAGCGGAGGGTGAGGAGGAGAAGGAGGAGGGAGGAGGGAGCGATTACTTGACTTTTGGGAAAAAAAACAAAAGAAAACTCCAGATAAGGGATTAAGAAGGGGAAATTAATAAATTTGTGTCACATATAAAACAGTCCTGCATCGCTTTGCATCGCTTTGAATGAGAACATGCGAATGCTCGCTGGCTGCGCTGGGACAGGTGGGGGCGTGGGTTAGGGGCCAAAAACTCCGCCCCTTCTGTTCTCTGATTGGTCCGGTCAAAAATCTACCGGAGAAATCGTTGTCTATGGGAGAAGTCCCAGACTGTGCAGTGAAGGGAAATGAGAATTGAGCGGAGCTGTGCAGGAAGGCGAGGGCCAGGCTAACGAGAAACTGATTTTACCAATTTTTTTTTTTTTTTTTTTTTAGTTTTAACAACAATTGTCTGAACTTCATTTATATTTCAGAGCAATACCTCATGGCCAGTTCAAACAAGTTTGTAATATTTCTAGGATATTGTTCAAGGGTATGTTTTTCAATAAAATAATATTGGAAAATTGAAGGTGCATTGTGACCTTATAACACCTGACAGTGTCACTTTTAAACAAAATCGTAATCGGCAGGTGACAGGTCAGACTTTTTAGACATCTGTGATCGTGATCGGCCAGAATACTGCAATCAGTGCACATCTATTTCAACAATTATTTTTTACTGTAAGTTTAAATTTTCAAGAAATGTTGGTAAGTACATAAAGGTTTATTAAAAAAAAAATTCCAGTGTGAAAGGTCATTATTACTGTATCTTAATTTAAAACATAAATATGGATAGATAAATAAATACCACATTGTTTTGGCATTAGTTGGATTATAAGATGGGTATGTAACTGGGCTAAAACATCATTTGAAACTGAAAGCTGCATGCCTTCTAAAACTTGGTTTTAGAGCATTAACCATCTACTGTACTAAAGCCTTTGCTTTTAGAGATTAAAACTGCTTTTATTAAAATGTTTTTGCTCTTACACTGATCAGTATTAATTGTAGAGAACAAATGTTTATAGGTCTAAATTTCAAATCCACGTCAATATTTCTACATTTTAGAGCAGATACAGCATTGCTCAGTTATTGGTGATTTGATAGGTTTAAATTTGTCACACCATCAATAATAGTATAAATTAATATCCATAAACAGTTTCTTAATAAATAAAAAAAATCACAGTGTAATTGTTTCTGTTTCCTTTTCTCTTCTAGGGGCTACAGAGAGTGTAGGAAAACACATGCTTGAAGCGTGTAACAATAACCTGGAGATGGCAGTGACCATGTTTCTGGATGGAGGTGGGATGGCAGAGGAGCCCAGCACCAGCTCCAGTTCAGCAGCATCAAGCAGCAGAGCTCCCCCCACAGAGTGAGCTCGTCTTCATAAGCTTATCTCAGACAACACAAACTGACTTTGTTGAGTTCTCATGTCACAAACTCAGACATTTTCATTGCTGTATGTTGGTGAAAGGTGATAACACAAAATCAAAGGTGTATTTTTCTAGACGTATTGGCCCTAAAATGTTTTGCTCTTGATTACTTTGTTTCTGTTCTGTTTGTAAGTTTGGTATGTAATTTATTGTCTTGTGTCTCAGTGAAGTACGAGCACCCATTCCCCAGAAGCAGGACATACTGGTGGAGCCAGAACCACCGTTCGGAGGTATTCTAATATAATTTCACTTTATCCAAACCAGTTCTCACACCACTTCCCTTTGAAATCACAAGTGTCTTTGAATTTGTCTGTCGTCTGTGCAGTGCCAAAGCGAAGACGACCTGCTCGATCAATATTTGATGGCTTCAGAGACTTTCAAACAGAAACAAGTGAGTATTTTCAAGTTCATTTGCTTAAAATATATGATTGGTAAAGAACACTATAGTTTAAAACATTTGGATAAATAAATAAAAATCAGACTTTCTTTTGTTTTGAATTGCCGTAATTACTAAGAATCTTTTCTTCAAAAGTCCGCCAGGAACAGGAGCTGCGTAACGGAGGAACAGTGGATAAGAAACTCAGCACCCTGGCAGACCTTTTCCGTCCTCCCATTGAACTCATGCACAAAGGCAGCTTTGAAACGGTGGGAAGTCACACTCAGGACACTTGACACCACGTCTTTATACACTTTGAGGGAACTTTCAGAAAATGTTTAGACAGTGTATGTGTAGATCACTAACCAGATACAAATGTTCAAGCTCTGTGCATCTGAAAGTTGTATTTATTATACTATAAAATGAAAAAGAAGCCTTATTCATTCAGCCTTTATTTGTACAGGTTAGTCTCATTGAGCCTCAAGGACTCATTTACAAGAGAGACCTGTTTTTAACCAAGAATGATGACAACAGTAGATAACAATAGACAATCATAAAAGACGGCAGATAAATTGAAAAAATAAATGGAAGAAAATGATATAAAAAAAGAAACAAAAACGGCTACATAGTGAGCTGTGATTTGTCGTAATGGAAGCCTTGTGTTTAATTTGCTACAACATAAAGGTTCCCATGCTACACGTTGAAACTGGAAAGTTTTACTGATTATTATACATTTCTCTGCAGCAACACCGTTTTTTAAATCAGGATAGGGTTGTCAAATAAAGCAGAAAATTAAGTCATATTTCTTTACAATAAGTACCGGTAAACTTAAAAAATATTTTTTCCCATCTAAGGTGTAATTTCAACCCTGTAACATTAGATCAGGAGGTGGTTATTTTTTAATAATGATTATTTACTGTATTATGTTTCATATTACCATGTTTCAGTGTATTTTTATACATTTGTATTTTTTGCAAAGTAATTGATGTGGTTGTATTGTAAAAATACTAGGTACAACTTGTGTATTTTATTATGGCATTTTTGTGTTTGTGTGTTGTTTTTAGGCAAAGGACTGCGGACAGCTCGAAAACAAGTGGCTTATGATCAACATCCAAAATGTTCAGGACTTTGCGTGCCAGTGTCTTAACAGGGACGTGTGGAGTAACGACGCAGTGAGGAACATCATCCGAGAACACTTCATATTCTGGCAGGTGTGTTATTTTTTCATGTTGAGCAACACAAAGTAGATCTTTAAAAACTCCTACAGCTTGTGTTATTGCTCTGGACCGATCTGAATTACCTGATGAAGGTTGTTTAAATGCTGCTGCTGTTCGGTGTTTGCAACAAGCTGCTTTTCTTGCTTGTAGAAGACGTTCACGTTTGGATGATGTCGTTTCAAGTCCATTAACAAGTTAGTGTTGCTGCTGTAGAGCAAATCTCGGTGAAACGTCGACACACAGCTTTGGATTTGCGCTAGTCTTTTAACAAGAAAGACATTGTTCCCAAACATGAGACCGCAACGAGATGCTAGGCTGCTGCTAAATGCTACGAGTGCTGCAAGATACAGTAATAGCGCCGTGCTGAAACATGCCTAGGAATTTTAGTTCCGTGGCGCATACCGGTATATTCTCCCGTTATTAACATTTAATGAGTGAAAAAATAACCGAAACGGTACGCAGGTGGACCGAACCGAACGTGCAGTACCGAAACGGTTTGGTACACCCATGTGTACCATTACATTCCTTCTATTCTCTAGGGGTGTAACAGTACGCTAAAATCACGGTTCGGTTCAGTTTCAAGGAGGGCTCGGTTCGGTTTATTTTCGGTACAAAAAAAGACAAAATAAAGACTTATAAAATGTTTATTTTGAAAATATGCCAAGTAAACAATACATTTGTATAAAAATAAAAGTGACCCATTTGGATGATATTTTAAATAAACGGCACTCTATACAATAAATAAACTATACTAACAATAATAAAAATCTTAATAAATACAATAACAGTCAGAACCAGAACAATAAGCAGCAACAGACCGTTTACAATCTAACTACCGTATTTTCCGCCGTACACGTTGCATCTATTATCCGTCACCGCTGACGCGTCGCGTATGTTACGTGTCACCGCTGACAACCCGTAAATGTGGGCCGGTGTTTTGCCAAAAATGGATTGGCTGCCAAATGGCCACAGGAGTGTGCACGGAAGGACTTTAACAAGATTAACACTTAAAAACAGTTGTTTATTTTCTGAAAATTATAGCAAAGCTGTGTCTGAGCTGAACTTTTCCTTAATAAATAAACGTAATGGTCAAATCAACTGGATTCAAATAGTTTTGCTAAGTCGGCCAAAAAAACACGCACGCGCAGCGAACAGAAACCGGCATGTCTTTAAAATTTAACAAGATAAATACCTTAAAATTATATATTTGTTTGCTGACATTATAGCAAAAGTGTGTCTGAGCTGAACTTTTCCTTTGAAAATGAACGTAATGGTCAAATCAGCTGAATTTAAATAAGTTTCGCTTTGACGGGTATTCCAAACGTGCGCGCGCGCTGCGAAAACCTTCATCTCTTTAAAATTGAACAAGATAAACACCTTAAAAAATATATTTGTTTGCTGAAAATTATAGCAAAGATGTGTCTGAGCTGAACTTTTCCTTAATAAATGAACATAATGGTCAAATCAGCTGGATTTAAATAGTTTTGCTTTGTCGGCACTTCCAAACGTGCGCGCGCAGTGAAAGGAAACATGCATCTCTTTAAAATTTAACAAGATAAACACCTTAAAAAATATATTTGTTTGCTGACATTATAGTAAAAGTGTGTCTGAGATGAACTTTTCTTAAAGGTTCACTATGTAATTTCTGCAGTACGCTGGGACTTAGAAACATTTTCATCAGGTAAAAGCATTCTGCTTCCTCCCCCTCAGAGCCATATATGACTCTGAGGGGGAGCCACAGTCCGTTCTCTGTTGAACTTGACTTCTGCAGCTCCGCCCCCTGCTGAATGTCCGCTCGGAGCCGCTTCAATATTCTGTGATTATATGTTAATAAAACGTTCTAAAAATATAATAAAACCATGGAGCACTTGTCCAACAACACAAAAACCAGCAGAAACCAGAGCTTCACGAAGCAACGTTGGACATGATTTAATTCGCTCGTGACTTCCTCTTTCTGTCAGTGCAGGTCTGGAATGCTCCGCCCCCACTACAAGTCCTGTCTGCGCTGCGAAGTTCTGTGATTATATGTTAATAAAACGTTTTAAAAAATATAATAAAACCATGGAGCACTTGTCCAACAACACAAAAACCAGCAGTAATCAGCAGAGGTTCACGAAGCAACGTTGGACAGGATTTAATTCGCTCGTGACTTCCTCATGTCTGTCAGTCGATGGCTGGTATGTCTGGAATGTTCCGCCCCCACTACATGACCTGTGGCAGACGCTGCGAAGTTCTGTGATTATATGTTAATATAACGTTCTAAAAAATATAATAAAACCATGAATCACTCGTCCAACAACACAAAAACACCTTGAAATCAGCAGAGCTTTACCAGCCGCTTTGGACATGATTTAATTCGCTCGTGAGTCGTGACAAATCAATTTCAAAGTCAAAGTCAACTTTATTGTCAGAACTGCAATATGTACAGGACATACACAGGATTGAAATTGCGTTTCTCTCAGTCCCTCTGTGCAATTTCCTCATTCCTGTGAGTGAAGGATGAAGCAATCACTTGACTTTTGGCAAAAAAACAAAATAAAAGTCCAGCTCTGGGATGAAGAAGGGATATTTAATACATTTGTGTCACATACAAAACAGTCCTGCATCGCTTTGCAATTCTTTGAATGAGAATGTGTGCGGCGCTGAGGCAGGGACAGGCAGGGGCGTGGGTTGGGGCGTGACAAGAGACGTGCTGGTCTGAGCAGCCCAGTTCTCACCTCGTTCTACAGGTGTGCAGTGGAGAGCATCCTGTGCTCCAGCATCAACGTGTGGCATGGAGGCTGCACAGTTGAAGAGAGGAAAGCTCTACAGAGAGTGGTGAAGGCTGCACAGAAGTCTGTTGGAGTCAGTCTCCCCACCATCACAGACATTTACACCTCCAGATGCAGGAAAAGAGCCACCTGCATCATGAAAGACCTCACTCATCCAGCACACTCACTCTTTGCCCCACTCCCCTCAGGACGGAGGTTGAGGAGCATCAAGTGTAGAACCACTAGACTGAGGAACAGCTTCTACCCTGAGGCTGTTAGACTCATGAATAAATAAAAATAAAATAAAAAATAAACACTGCAAAATATCACATCATGCTGATGCTGATCTGTTTTCTTGTTGCTGTGTTCATCTGTGTTCATCTGTGACCATCTGCTCATACAAACTCATGTTCGTGCTGCTGTTTATTCCCACTATATTAGGCTTAGTGTATTACTAGTTGATGTTTTTCTTAGTTAATTCTAGATGTTATTACTGTTTTTCTCTTGCATTTGTTGTTGGATGTAACTGGGACCCCGTGTACATAATCTCGTTTTCATCACATGTACCACATGCGGTGCAAATGACAATAAAGACTCTCTGACTCTCTGACTCTGACAAACAACTCTGTTTTTATTGGCTGGTCATTGTCTGGGTCACTCTGTGTTTTTAGTGTTTTTATAAATGCTGATAGAGAAGCAAGGGGACTATAGTTTTTTTTCAGAGATTACTTTGTCTAACATCAGTTTGTCAGTAGATAGTGACAGAGTGAAGAAAAATGTTAAAAATATATTGTTAGAAAAGTTACAGACTGCATTACAAAGTTGGAGCCAAGATGGTGTAGTGGCAGGGCTTTTGACTTGGGACCCGAAGGACGCGGGTTCGCGCCCCGGCCACTACACACCTTGGGGTGTCTATGAGTGCACATCTAATTCTCCAGCTCCCCGAGCGCGACTACGCTGCTCGCTGCACCACCTGGTGGTGGTTGGGTTAAAGGCAGAAGACCAATTTCGTCTGTCAAGTATGGGAAACATACACAGATGACAAATGTGACAAATTATACTATTATTATTATTATTACATACAGTAGTGCAGCTTTAATAAATGCACTTTGACGGTTAAAACATGGCAAAATGAAGCCGACGAAATAAAGCGGCTTTAAAATTACTACATGCACCTGCCCATAATGATGACAGAAACACCCATTTATTTATTTATTTTTATTCAAACCCGTTGAATTCTTCATCCTCCAGTGTTTCCCCTACATAACCTGCCATGGCGGGGTGGGGGGGGGAGACGGACAGAGACACGTCCTGAGCTGCGCAGATGTTGTTGCGGTTTCTTGGGCTTGTTTTGAAAGTAACTTCGCTTGTTTGGGCTTGTTATTATTTGTTCTTTATTATTTGTCTAGAGCAGGGGTCTGCAACCTTTTCGATCCAAAGAGCCATTTCTGCTCCTTTGTTCACTAAATTAAACGTGACCGGAGCCACAACACCTGCTGCAACTGGGATTTTCAACTGGTGGCCCACGGACCACTTTAAGTTTGTTGGAGGACGTTTTTCTGGCCAGCAGGAGTGACTTTATAAAACTAAAAATTTCTAATGATTTTTAACATTTACTGCTATTTTTACATTTTAAGATAAAATAAAAGACAAGATTCTTGTAAAGAAGGAAAAATTTATATAGTTTTGCCCAGTTTCTAAAAACTAAAACGATAAACTATGCAGGCCTATGTGATTTATTTTTTTAACTGTAGAAAAATTAGGTATCCTACTTAAAAGAAATAAAGCATAAAGTGAAAGTATGTTTTACTCCTTGTAATGTAGGAAAACTTCTAAAACTAACCCTTCCAGTTGTTATAAGAACCAATAAAATTCAGTTTTATGTCAGTTTTGGTCAAAGCTTGAAAGAGCCGCTGCAGAGGGACCAAAGAGCCGCATGTGGCTCCTGAGCCGCAGGTTGCAGACCCCTGATCTAGAGTGACAAGACCACATTAAAATGAGCTCCAATAAGTGGAGGAAATATGGGAAAAATATAATAAAGAATGGGAGAAAGAGCACACACTTAAAGCATGATTCAGGATAGAGATTAAAGAAAGTTTTTTGTTGACTTAGCTTACTATGAGTTTGCTGTTTAATTTTTATTTTATTTTTTAATTTGTACGCATCCTTTATGATTGTCTGTTGTTGTCGTTGTCCACTGTTGTCATCACTCTTAGTTTAAAATTCAGGTCTCTCTGGTAAATGAGTCCCAGAGGCTTAATGGGATTAATTTGTATAAATATGCCAAATGTATTTTTATTTTTTAGAGTGGATATGTTCTTCAAAGTCTTTAGCATAATTTTGCTATATGTAATGCCATAATAACTGTATGTTTATACTGTTTAAAAACGGCCCTTGTTTTACACAATGGGGTGGGCTGCCAGCTGGACTTGTTTTGGGCTTGTTTTCATGGGGCTGGTCGCTTGTTTCTGTCGCGATATACTGGCAGATAGAGACAAAGCCGAAAGCGCGCAGTTTTAAGAGCAGAGGAGAGCCAAACATTTCAGCCGCGCTCAGTTTTATTTATTTATTTTTCGGTGGAGGTGAGACTAGGGTGAGCCGCGCGCTCAGTGTGTGTGTGGAGCCGCGCGCAGCTGGAGCCGAGCAGAGGAGACACATTTCAGCCACGCGTTCAGTTTTTTTTTTTTTCCCCATCCGTGGGGATGAGAAACGTGAGCCGTGCGCGTGTATGTGTGGTGGGTGGGGGGTGTCAGCTGAGTGTTCAGCATGAGGCTGCTTTTATGGGTTTTTTTCAGCTAATGCACCTGCAGTGCGAGCTGCTAGTTTAGCATTACATCAGTGCCGACAGGTGTTTGGAGCGTTGGGTAGGCGGGGCGCTCGGTTCTGTTGAGGGGGCGGGGCGCCCCGCCTATATAATGGTAGGGGAAACATTGTCCTCTGTGTCGATGGTGAAGAGTTCTGCCAACTCCTGAGGTAACAGTAGTTCAGACCTCCAGAGAGCAGGATGCCGGGCTGCAACAGAGTGAGTTCGACCAGATGAGTCTGCTGTCAGACACATGAGCTGGGAACGTTCGGTCGACACTAGTGGCTGAAAGTGGTACTGCTCCGTTTTTTTCGTCAGAATGAATGGAAACGGTCATATCTCAGCCAAAAATTGGTCTAAAAATATGGGGGGGAAATCCATAAATATGTCGCTTTGCCGTATAAGTCGCAAGACATGCAGATTAGGCAAAAAACTGTGACTTATAGGCCGGAAAGTACGGTAATCAACTTTTAAGATTTTGTCCAAAAAGACCAACTTGTCCACATTTTCTGCCAAAAGCACAGATCTAGTTGCAGTGGAGAAAATAATCTCAGTAACAATAGGTAGCAGCAGTGTGGCTGTATTCGTCCTCATTACTCACAACCTCTTGGACCTGCTCCCCCAGTTGGGACAGGTCCCTGGAAAAGTTCAGTCATCACAGACTTCTTAAGGGCGAAATATACCTGAGCGTTCTATCTATACGCCACGTACGTACGTCAAGGCAAAAGCGTAGCCCCTCAGGGCATGTACGCACAAAGCTTTTTTTTTACGACCGCGGACGCTTGCGCGGTGTCTGACCATAAACTTCCCCGGCGCCGGACTGTTTTGTATGTTACACAAATGAATTAAATTCCCCTTCTTTATCGCTGATCGGGCCTTTTCTTTTGTTTTTTTGCCAAAAGTCAAGTAATCGCTTCATCCTCCGTTCACTCCATGACTGAAATGAATGAATTCATGTCCTACCTGGCTGCGCGAGGTTTTAAATATTTCCTGGTGGGCTGTGGGCTGCAGGAAAAGCGCTCCCTGTTTTTATTTTTATTTCTTAGAACTTTTTATTAACATATAAAGTTTAGAAACACCGCAGCGGGCTGCAGCCGGCCAGCTCATGCCTTCTCTCACCCGAGCTGTCAATCATTTCAGTAGGCGTGTCAGCAAGTGACCAATCAGCGACCTCAGTTTGTCCTACTCTGCGCGCAGCTGCTCAAATTACAACAAGGATTTGGAGCGAAAACGCAAGCATTTAACGCGAGAACGAAAGCAGAGCTGTGCCAGCGAACACGTGCGCACAGAATGCGCGCGTAGAGTGGCGTACAGGCAGTACGCTCAGCTCTGCCGGAGCCTTTAGCTGCAGGTGATCTGGTGGAGTTCCCTGAAGAGGAAGAAGACAGCTGCTATCTGTGTCCCAGACTGGAAATAAAACATAGAGAGGTAAAAAAAAAAAAGAGTTAATAAGATTATAACTTTAAATTTAAAAAGGTTAATTAGATAATAATAATAAAAGTACAATACCTCTTCTTGAACGGTTGTTATGAGGTGGTTGAATCTCTCGGTCATCATCAATCTGCTCCAGGGCTTGTTAACAATATCAGTTTTAACTTTTTCATAAAGTGCTGAACTTTTTGGTTGAAGTGTTGATATGATGGATGTTGTAGCGACGCTCAGTAACTTTAAAGCTGGTGCATCAACAACATTCAGACGTAGATCCAGAGCTTTAAAAACTCCTACAGTTTGTGTTATTGCTGGAATGATCTGAATTACCTGATGAAGGTTGATTAAATGCTGCTGCTGTTCGGTGTTTGCAACAAGCTGCTTTTCTTGCTTGTAGAAGACGTTCACGTTTGGATGATGTGGTTTCAAGTCCGTTAACAAGTTAGACGTGTTGCTGCTGCAGAGCCAATCTCGGTGAAACAACGTCGACACACAGCTTTGGATTTGTTCACGTCTTTTAACAAGAGAGACATAACGTTCCTAAACATGAGACCGCAACGAGATGCTAGGCTGCTAATGCTACGCTTGCTGTAAGATAATAGCGCCATGCTGAAACTCGCCTAGGAACTTTAGTTCCGCGGCGCATAAATTCTCTCGTTAATAACATTTAATAAGTGAAAAAATAACCAAAACGGTACACAGGTGGGCCGAACCGAACGTGCCGTACCGAAACGGTTTGGTACACCCACGTGTACCGTTCCACCACTACTATTCACCATAAAGTTATCAGGTGTGTCACAAAAATATAAATCAAACAAAGAAGTGCCCTTCATTGTTTAAACAGTCATTCACGTATGGTGAAGGCCTAATTACTGTAGTATTGACCACAGAAGCTTTTTTTTTTTTTTTTTGCTGAGAAGTTAAGATTTCAGACAAACTGTTCGGTTCGTCATCTCAGGGCAGGATAGGTCGGACAAAAAATGGTTCAAGATCCAGCTTTTAGTTTAGGAGGTTTATTTCATGTAGGAAAGCCATCGGTTACATACAGACTCCCATCCACTCCAATCAACTCAGCTGCGTCAATACCACGCCTTAAATAGTCCCTTGCTGATGACGTACGTGAAGAGCGTTCAATACCTCACGTGACTAATCTCAACACCCCCACTCGCTCTCTCACTGTACAAAATCAATAGAATAGAAATCACATATTTACATTATACACAGTCATTGTTTCACACATTTTTTTTTTTTTTTTTTTTCACAGTTCATCGTATAAATAAATACATGAATAAATAAATACATACAACACTGTACAATGACATTATTTCATATCCCCAAATATGAAATGTACAAACTTCTGGAGTTTCACTCTTGTAGATGGTTTGGTAAAAATGTCTGCGACCATATCTATGGTTGAACAATAAACAATTGTTATTTTGCCCGCGTCCAATGCAGACCTGACAAAATGATATTTTATATCGATGTGTTTGCACCTTTGACGGTGTACAGGGTTCTTTGATAGAGCTATTGCTCCTTGGTTATCCCCAAATATTGTCACTGGCATGCATACACAGTCTTTGTCCATTGCACTTAAGAGCTGCATAAGGTAAAGACTTTCCTGTGTGGTTGCTGCCAGCGCCATATATTCTGCCTCACATGTTGATAAAGCCACTGTTTGCTGCTTCTTTGACTTCCATGAAATAACAGGTCCATTTTTGTTAAGGCTGAAACAATACCCTGTAGTGCTTCTCCTGTCACTTTGTTCTCCTGCCCAGTCTGCATCACTACAGGTAACCCCCGACCTACGACCCCATCGACCTGCGAACCACGGGACTTACGAACATATCATATTTAATAAAAATATGAATTAAAAAAAAAAAAAAAAAAAATTTTTTTTTTTTTTTTTTGTGTTTAAATGTTCTTAATTTCATGTGTACATCACTTTGTTGCAGCTCTGGTTGTTTTAAAGGCTTTATAAATAATAATTATGATAAAAAAGATCATTTCTGATCATTTTTGAGCAATTTTTGAGCAATTTTGGGAAACAGGAAGTAGGTCTTCAGTTTACACGGTCACAAATTAATGTAGAACACCGGACGCTATTTAAGGTTCAGTCACTGGGGTCTCCGGTCACAAATTAATGTAGAACACCGGACCGGACGCCATCTTAGGTTAGCTGCCGAGAGCTGGACGAAGACTGGTGACCAGGATGGCTTCATATGGATTAATTACTAGCTGGAAACGTCTCTGTGAACTTTGTGGATGTCTCAGGCAGGAGCGGATTTATCGCCGATCGTGCCAGGCCGCCGTGCGAACACCTCCAGCCGGCCTGGCTACACCTCCGGCCTGGCTAGCTCCAGAGCTAACACTGGAGCTAAC
>JBBPBX010069471.1:0-14241 GCA_038048925.1 Garcialebias charrua
TGATATCAACGGATTAAAAACTCAAACTACACATTGAATCCATAAATGTACCAATGTTATTTGAATCAATTTTATTTCCCAGATCAATATTAAAGTCTCCACACAAAAAAATAAAAAACTTTGTTACTACTCTTTACTAGTAACTCCATGATTTTATCAGTGAATAACTCTATCTTTGATCCTGGTGATCGATATACACAACTTATTTTTATGTTTTTATCATTCTTATTTATTCAAAAAGGCATTCAATTCAATCAACTGGACTTTATTTGTAACAGAAGACGTTTCGCTTCTCATCCGAAAAGCTTTATCAATTCAATGAACCAGACTGTGTGTGCGTGTGGATTTATAACAGGAGTCACGCACCATCATATGTAAATTGCAAGCTGAGGTAACACATACATGTAAATTGACAGATCACACCTTAACAGTAGGGAGTTCCCTTGAAGTCTCTGACAGCAGACACAACAACTGTATGTAAATTGACAAAAAACACCTCACAGCCCAACAACAGAGGTTTCTCAACAAACTTTGCTAGTCTAATTCACAGACAAGACACCTCTGCTCCCATCCGGTGTAAAACGTTTGTGAATCAGTCCCAAAACTGAGTTGTAAGTCTTGGAAAGTTGAAATCTCAGACCTCCTCCTCTGTTAAGAGAAGGTTTTTCTCTCTTAACATACAAAGCTTCCTTAACACCCCTCTCAAACCATCTGTGCTCTCGGTCCAAAATTTGCACATTTTCATCCTCAAATGAGTGTCCCTTGTCCGTGAGGTGGAGGTGAACAGCGGAGTTTTGTCCAGAGGTGGTGGCTCTCCTGTGTTGGGACATTCGTCTGTGAAGAGGTTGCTTCGTTTCTCCAATGTAACGGTCTGAGCAGACCTCGCTGCACTGGACTGCATACACCACACCACTCTGTTTGTGTGTCGGGGTTCTGTCCTTAGGGTATTTATTATTTCTATTGCTATCATCTCCATTATATTGTCAACAATTATAGACATTTCACTAAACAATCTACACTTTTTTTCACTATTGACAAACCAGGGTATACAGGTAGTCCCCGATTTACGAGCGCTCTGATCTACGAGGTTCCAGACTTACGAGCTGGCGAATTATTGGAAAAAACGCAAAAAATACTGAGTTTTCCTGTGTTTTTTCACCACAGTTCGTTAGCTAAACATGTGGACACACGTTTCCGATCATTTTTATGCACTCATAAGCAGTTTTTCGATGAAAAACGAGTGTTTGTAGTCGCGCTAGCAAAACCGTTCCAATTTACGAGCGAATTTCCGGACTTACGAGAAGCGTGGCGGCCGTTCCAAATTACGAGATTTCCGGTTTACGAGCGCCTCGTTGTAACGGATCTCGCTCGTAAATCGGGGACTACCTGTATGCAGAAATTCTAGAGTTGAATTTAATACCTTTTAATACCTTTTTAATACCATCAAAATATTTTTTAATACCATCACGGCACCGAGCTGTAACCGTAGCGGCAACCTGTTGTATTTCAGTTCCATGCAACTAATTGTAAAGTGATAAGATTACTGTCATTTTCTTCCTAAACTTTGGTAGTAAATGTAGTTTTATAACAATTACTGGATACAGTACATCAATTTGCTTCTTGCCTCAATAAAAGCACTGACCTATTTGTTATTTAAATCTAACCCAAGAGAAAAAGTTTAATTGTTCCCACACACAGCATATCTCTAATGGCAAACAAAAAACTGTAAACTTGAAAACAGAACAGTTTAGTTAAAATAATTCAACACTGAACACATGCATAATTCAAAAAGAGAGGGAGAAAAATAATAACTACTGTATTTTTCATCCTGTAAGTTGCAGTTTTTTGCATAATTTACATGCCTTGCAACTTATAGGACGAAGTGACATATTTATAGATTTTTTCCCCCCATATTTATAAACCATTTGACTGAAATATGACCGTTTCCATTCATTCTGACTGAAAAAAAAAAACCTGCAGTTCCTGATGGCCCCATAGGGTATGGCATGCTGTTGGCTGTTGTATCATGTAATAGGAAAACGTGCCTTTAATGACAAATTAAAAAAAGTTCAAGACAAAAACAACTGGACTTTATTTATTATACTATTATACTATACTTTGTTTTTTTATTGCACTTTTTAGAATTCACCATGTCCTAGATGACTGAGAATCTTCACCAGCTATTAATGACCCAATCGGCCTGCCATACTCCCCACCTCTCTGCTCACTGCTTCAATCCAGCAGCCAGCTGCACCGCCCCGGCGAAATGTAGCTAATTTGACCATTAAAGTGCATTTATTAAGAAAATGATAGACAGAAACACACCTCTGCTATGATTTCGAGCTAACAAATAATTGTTTAGGTATTTTTCTTGTTAAATGACGGCGAAACGAGTCGCGCTCCTTTTTCCTGTTTTCACCGCTGAGCGATCACGGTGCACACAGGCAGCGACACTTTTTTAAAATAAAGCCGATTTAACCATTAAAGTACATTTATTAAGAAAACGTTAGACTGAGACACACTTTTGCTATAATTTCGAGCTAACAAACAATTGTTTAGGTAAATTTCTTGTTAAATGTCAGAAGATAAAGTCGCGCTCCTCTTTCCTGTTTCTTTTTACAGACATGATACCAGCTGTAGGTGCGCGCGCACACTGACTGACGATATGACGTCTTTGTTTTAGCTAAGGTCCTACTTGGAACATAAAATTAGAAAAGATAAATAAATTCACAGACCTTTTTTTAGACGCCAGAAAGGGAAAAATATAGTTGTGTAGGTTTTAAAAAATTTAATACCTCGTCAGATGACGTTTATTACTTTTTAATACTTTTTAATGGCCTTAATTTGTGTTAATTTCATTTACTACCTTTTAATACCTTTTACAACCCCGCGGATACCCTGCAAACAGAGCCACTTAACAGTGTCAACAAATCCCCAAAATGTTGGGACAGGTAGCAATGAACAAATAAACAAGAATTAATGTTGCATAAACTTTTTAAAAACCTTTTTTATATAATGTCCGCCATAATAAAAGTAATAAATAAAATAATAAATAAATAAATAAAACATAATAATTAAATAATAATATTAATACCTGCAGACAGAGGGTAGGGTACAAAAGTAATAAATAAAACATGAATACAGTACCTGGTGAATCAGCTCTCATGTCACCTCCAAAGTGACATGTCAACATGTCTCCAATGAAGCTTGATGTCTGTGAAGCACAGCTCAGAGATTCCCTGGATGTGGAACGTCTCATGGAGCTAAAAACAAAAAACAAATTTTAATCACCTTACAAACAAGCATACTGTAATTGAGAAACATTACTGTTTTCACTTTGTTGATCTGTCAAACAGATGACCCAGTGCAAAATAAATCCTGCTGCCCATGATACTCATTCACCAAGTACGTATTATTTTATAAATACATTTGATCCACAACATTATTTGCAGCAAAAGAACACCGTGTTCAAAACATCGTAACTAGTACAACAGCTAAAATTACCAACAGCTAGTCTCTATTGTTTTTTTGATGTCGCAATCTTCCTTATCTGAGTTCATCACACACTCTGCGGTGTTCATAAGAAACACTAGATTTTTAGCATTTAAACACAACTACAACACAAACTAACATTGATCAGCAACAGATGAAAACGCCGCGACCTTATGTGGGGCCACACCGAAGCAACGTTGCAGGCCGCAATAAATAGCACATGAAGAAACACGTCATATACTCAAAAGATAAATTATGGAATGGAAAGGTGTAAGATGGTACTCGCCTCCAAACGGATTGTAACCTGATGGTGTAAGGATGGGTGAACATCAGTTTGAAAAGCTATTCTTGGAACAGCTTTGCTCATCAATGCTAATGCTATGTTGCTAATCGCTAATCCAACCCCTGAACTCTGGAGGGGAGTGACCTTCTCGGGGGCGTGGCTCCACTTTTATACTCCGGCAGCAGAGGCTGAGACGAAATCGTGCGAAAATACGTTACTGTGCGAAACCTAGACCAACAAGAAAATTAAGGTGCAATAACCTCTGTTCAACCCATAGGGCTACCGTGAACACGTTTTTATTGCCGATTTTAACTAATACGCACAAATACATGAAAATTTACACAGAAATAGTGCTAGGAAACATTTTAAACACATTCTAGGGAGTTTATCAGCTAAAAAAAGTTAACTTTGGGTTTAGTTTCACTTTAAGCTCATCTCAATCTTTCCAAATCCTTTAACTCTTTTATTATTTTAGCTTGTGATCCTTCCTGTACTTTAATCCAGATTTTTCCGTTTCTTGTCCATGTTGATACTATTTTATTCTGTTTTTTTAACAACCTTGCTTCACGTGCAATATTGCCGTTTTTTGTTAAATGTTCATTTATATAAACTTTTGTTCCCTTCAGTTTTCTAGCCTGCATCATTACATTATTTCTTGCTTTTCTGCTTATAAATCTTACAACAATTTCTGGTTTAACTTTTTTTGGTTTTACTGGGCAGGGTGTAACATATTGAAATATCATCATGATCAATGTCAATATCCCTACCTTGTAAAAAAAGCCACCTCCTGCTCCTCCAGAGTCCATAGCTCTTGCTGAAATGCATCTTCTGTTGTTTTTGCACCAGCAGCTTTTGCATGTGACCGACTCTTTACTTCCAGTCCCGTTATGACAAGGTTATCTTGTCTAGTGTTCTGTTCCAAATCATCAATTCTTTGTTCAAGTTCCATTATTTTTTTATCTTTATTACTTGTTTGTAATTTCAATTGTTTGACCTCCTCGAACAAACCCATCAGGAGTTCCTGTTGGGATTTTAGTTTCACTAGTTTGGAACTCATGAAATTCAAGGATTTTTTAATTTCCTCCATGTCAACTGAGCTATGATCAAGCAGCTCTTGTTTTTTTGTTGTTTTTTTTTTGGATTTACTTGACATTACTTACAAAAAATTTCTGCCCAATGGCAGTAGCTCCACAAACCTTTAGCCCAAAAGCCAAGACCTGTCACGAGGCCAACAGTCCCTCGACCACCGCCGCAACACAGCAGCTGCAGCATCCAAATCCGACGTAAGAAAACTGGATCCCGCAACCCAGCAGCTCGTAGGATCCACGTTGGCTGATCCACTCCCAGCAGGGATACAGATCCCATGGCAGAAAACCGGAACCCATGTCCCCAGCAGAGCAGGTCCAAAATGACAGTTAGCCTCAACGACAGACTCCCACACCGCCGCACCTCGTCCCAGCATGCAGCATCCCCACGGCTCGACAGCCGAAGGCCAACGCCTAGGCGCAAGATCCACCAGCTCCTCCGCCGCAGTCGCTAAACAGCAGCCACCGCCCAAAGACTCAATGCCCAGACGATCGGATTCCTCGGCCCCAACAGTCCGCAGAGCCAACGACGGAAGGCCAAATTCACCAACAAGCAGAAAGAGAAGGCAAGTGTATAGTCCAGCAAGTTTGTTTTTAAGAAATTTATCTTGTTTGATTAATTATTTGATTAAATATGACTCCCGCGGAGCATGGCGTTCCTCTGCACGTCTGACAGGAGAGCTGTTTTCAAGTCTCATTCAGTTTAAACTTGTGAGAAACGGACCACAATATCTCCAGACGTTTTGAATGCTCCCACAATCCAGCTACAGTAGTCACATGTTTTGGTCATGTAGAGCACTTCAAAGCTTCTGGACCATAATGTTTGAAGTCATTTCTTACTGCACAGGGTTAATGTAGATCTAGATCCTGTCATTGCATGTTTTCGAGTAGACCGACAATTTGTCACCATACAGTCTGAAATCTTTTTACCCAAAGTGCAAGAAGGTTAATTTTTATGCAGAGTCAGCCTTGCTTGCAAATGAGACATTAGTGTCTCATGCTGCTTTCCAGTAGACCTGGGAAATGGAAATTTCCCAGTTCCCATTGGTAGATTGAAACCGGAACGCCCCCTCTAGTGGTAAACTTCCACTCGTATAGTGGGAGAATTTTTTCAGCCCCCAGTTTCAATTTTAAGATGGAGGATACTTGCGTCTTCAGTAAGTCAACACCTTAACTTTTACTAAAATAACAGTTCTAAAATGTTGTTGCGTGCAGTTAATCACACACGCAGCTTAAGCGTATGCTTGTGAACACAGAACACATTACAAATCTGTGTTTAGTTACATGGCATGCAGTGTACGGCTGTGTTTTTGTCGTTGTTTCCCTTACCAAAAAGAAGTATACGTAAGTATATAAAGTATATGTCTCTAAGTGTACTTTTAAGTATACTCGCAGTTTACTTACAATAAACTTTTTTTGTACTAAATTGGCCCATTTTAGTATACTTAAAGTATACTAGGAGTACACTTTTTATTAGACTTCCAATGTACTTATAGTGTACTTCAAGTTCATATTTTAGTTTATTGAAGTATACTTAAAGTATACTAGTAGTACACTTTTTATTAGACTTCCAATGTACTTATAGTGTACTTCAAGTTCATATTTTAGTTTATTGAAGTATACTTAAAGTATACTAGTAGTACACTTTTTATTAGACTTCCAATGTACTTATAGTGTACTTCAAGTTCATATTTTAGTTTATTGAAGTATACTTAAAGTATACTAGTAGTACACTTTTAATTAGACTTCCAGTGTACTTCAAGTTCATATTTTAGTTTATTGAAGTATACTTAAAGTATAACACTAGTATACTTTTCTTTATACTCCAAATGCACTTGTTATATACTTCTAGTTCATACTTTAGTTTATTACAGTATACTTAAAGTATACCACTAGTACACTTTTTCATATACTTCCAATGCACTTGTTATTTACTTCTAGTTTACAGTTTATTTTATCATTTAAGTTAAAATTTTTGAATTTCTAAAACTAATACCATGTTGTCATTGTAATTGTTATGTTACACTTGTAAGTTTGCTTAAAAATACTTGCACAATACTATTTACAGTATACCGGTATGCTAAAAAATATTTTTTAAAGTATTCTGAAAGATGTGTTTACAAAGTCATAAAACAAGGTCTTGAGAACTTCAATATTTTTATATAAAATTAAGGTGCAGCTCAAAAACAGTTTACAAAACAGCAGCAATTAAAATGAATCCCTTTCCAGTTTTAAAAATTGAAAAGGAAAAGGTGCACATTTGCATTTCAAAGTGTAAACATGAAGTCCAGAACACAATGTAAAAATGTGTGCATTTGCTTAAACAAAGCAAAAATAGTGTCTCCAACTGGAAACTGAAGTCTTTCCTTTTCAGAAGGCATCTTCACATCTTTGGGGGGGATAAGAAAAAAAAAAAGTTCACCGGTAGTTGTTTATGTTGCTTTTTTTCTTCTTCATGTGTTTACAAAGTCATAAAACAAGGTCTTGAGAACTTCAATATTTTTATATAAAATTAAGGTGCAGCTCAAAAACAGTTTACAAAACAGCAGCAATTAAAATGAATCCCTTTCCAGTTTTAAAAATTGAAAAGGAAAAGGTGCACATTTGCATTTCAAAGTGTAAACATGAAGTCCAGAACACAATGTAAAAATGTGTGCATTTGCTTAAACAAAGCAAAAATAGTGTCTCCAACTGGAAACTGAAGTCTTTCCTTTTCAGAAGGCATCTTCACATCTTTGGGGGGGATAAGAAAAAAAAAAAGTTCACCGGTAGTTGTTTATGTTGCTTTTTTTCTTCTTCTTATGACTCTTCGCACATCTTGCATGGTGGTGTCAGGGAACTTTGGCTTGGTGTAGACTGAAAAAAAAAAACACACCAAAAAAACAGAAATTACTCCAATGTTATGTTATTCTATCATCAGTGTAATTACTCTCACATCAAACATATCCTTAAAATATGTCTCTAGGTTTCACGAGTGATAAACAATAACTTATTATTAAAGGGAACCACAATTACTTTTAAACATTTGACTTTATTTGATAAACTTTTATTTTAACTGTAAAAATACTGTAGGGTGGTTTAGTTTTGTACATTTTTAAAATATATTTTCATGTGTTAAAATATACACATGTTAAAATATACTTTAAAAATTTACAAAACTAAACACCCTACAGTATTTTTACAGTCATTGTTTTACAGTTAAAACAATGACTAATTAAAGTCTAATGTTAAAAGTAATTGTGGTTACCTTTAAAAAAAAAGATATTTTTGATTTAACAACTACAAATAATACCCGTAACCTGCATTTAACTTTGATTGTAAACTGTTTTTTTATTATAGAGCACATAACCAAATCCAATCTAATCCATATGGTATCAGTGAATGGCATTTTTAGGTGATTGTATCAGAATCTGCATCATAAACCGTGAGGAGCATGGAACATTCCAGTAATTTGTTCATAAAACGAGAAAAAACATTAGGAATGTATTTTAGAATGAGTTTTGTCCTAAATTATATACTCACCAAGTATCAAGCTTTGTGTTGTCCAAAGGCTTTGACTCCACATCTTTATGAGCCCCCGATTGCCTCCCAGTCAAACTTCAATTGGCCAATAACTCTCTCCCGTAGATGAGCACTGCAAGATCTCCAACCAGCAAGGCTGAGCTGGTCCGTAGAGACTTCACCTTTCGCCTTGGACTTCTACATCCGGCACAACAGGCACCTGCAAAACACATGGATCTTGTTAACCAAATAATGATTAAACATTCATTTACAGTACAGTATTTGGAAATCTATAGTATATATTCATCTTTGCAATGAATATGTCTAAGCCTATTTTCTATAGCTTTATTGCATACCATCAAGGGGTATCATATCACTTATCTATCATTTATGTGTGCAATCAAAAGATGTAGAAATAAATTGTATTGTAATGATTTCCAAATGGATCAATAACATATAGTATCCATGCATTCAGTTAATTACCATGTCATCAGGGTCAGACAACACTTGAACAGAGATGGGTGGAGCAACAAGTGTACAGCTGGTGTTGAGTGGATGGAAGCAACGCTGAGATCCGATCGCCACATCTTTAGACTTTTTCACAACTGCTAGAAGCTCTGTAAAAGAAAAAGAAAAAACAAGGGGCAAATGAACAAAAATTGTGTGTCACTATACAGTACAGGATGTCGTGAGACCATTCAAAATTTACATTAGTCATTTGTGCAATGAAGAGCTGAGATATAAAGGAGGAACAGGAAGTAGAAGACAAGGCATTCTCCATTTCCACATCTGGTTTTAAAAATCAGTGTCTTAATTGCTTTACTCAAACTACTTAGAAATTACCTCTCAAGGCTAGGTTCTGAGTCCGATCCAGTTGTGTCAGATGGGAGGGGTTGGCTTGAAGAGCTGAGAGCAGAGAGGCACAGCTGATCTCTGACAACCTGCAGAGTCTGAATCAAAGAGAACATGTGAGTGAGCTGAAGTCAATAGTCTGCAGCTTCCAACAGGATGGAGGAGAAGAGAAGATGGACGAGAGCTCACTCTGAAGAGTTCACACAAACACCTCTCTTTTCCTCCTGTCACATCAATCAAGTGATGCAGCACATGCAGACAGCTGCACTTGTGGCAGTAACATGAAGAAAAGTGAGCGAGACATTTTCTTCTAAACAACATCACTTCATCATTCTCCTTTCTGGCAGCAGTAAAGAGAAGCAGGTGAAGTGTGAGAAAATAAATCAACATCAAGTTATAAAGTTGTATTTTCTTCTTTACTTGTTAAATGCTGACATAAGTGGAGCTCAGGAACTGTTTGGTTCCTCCTCAGCCTCTTGTTTAAGCAGCTACAAAAACAGTCATGTTGCCGAAATACGTATTTAAAGTAAATTAGTATTTCAGCCTGGCTGCGGTTATTGTTCTGCTGGCTAGTGAGCGCATGTGTGTTAACAGACATGCGACACAAACAGCGTGAGGATGCGTGGCCTTGTCTCTTTGAAAAACCATCCAGGAACTAAGCCAAAAAAAAAAAAAACTCGTAGCATACTGTATATGGCTTATTTAAACGCTAGAATAACCTAACCTGCAGTGTTTTACTTGCCTCAAATTATCTGCCTCAGCAGCACACACCAGGGCTGCCAACTTTTCAAAAAGCCAAAGAGTGAGAATCTTGTTTTTGTGTGTGTGTGGGGGGGTTGCGGCAGCGCGGCAACAGGGTTTGATTGTGCTGGTGAGCTTCACCTGCCCTCATCCTGTTGGCTACATCCTACAATAGAAATTGACTGAAAATGACTCCCTACACTCTACTTTATAGATCTGTGTCAGATTGAAAGACTATTTGATGTTTGAATATGTATGGAGGACCAAAACTGACATAATTAGAAATAAAAAGTAAAAAGAAATATATTAATGGACGAATAAATAACTAAAACATATAAAAACCAATAAATAACTTAAAATGCACCAATTTAATAAAAAAGGAAACCTTTCCTGGATCAGCTCTTCTCCTATTGGTCAACAGACAGGATAAAGCAGGATCCACGTGCAGATGTCTGTGCGGCCTCAGTTTAGTTTAAGGTTTAGTTTAAAACAAAAGCACAGGTGTTTTCCTGTTTGCTTTGTTTTAAACTAAACTTTAAAACTTTAAGTTCATATATTCATTTAATGGTCTATTTATGTATTTCTGCTTTTATTTCTAATAATGTCAGTAAGTCCTCCATAAATGTTAGTATTTACCACCTTTTTGACTGTGTTTTAACTGTTACATTGTATGAAGAGCATTTTATGATGTAGGTTTAGTCAAAAATGACAAGAGAAAAGTTAGAGACATTCTTCATTTTCCAGTGGGTTTAGCAGAAAATGTACATATCAACAGCAAAACAGCAACAAAACATATAAATACAGTGCCTAAATGGTAAGAAGAGTAGAAAACAATTGAATTTTAAGTGTTTTGAACTGTGTGTTCTTCACACAAAAAGCTGGGAACAGGTGGAATTCCTCAAGTGGTCAGAGGTATCAGTAATAATTGAGAGGCTATTTCTACTGTGTTCTTGGTGTTAAAAAATAAGCTTTACCTTATCTTTCCATATTCTCCATCATCTAGCAACTTGTTCAGCTTAGCCCTGGTGGTGAAGCCAATGTTCAGCTTTCTTCCTGCCAAACAAATAGAGCTAACATAAATACTGTGTTATGCTAATGATCAGAGACATATTGGACAAGAAGTCATGTGCTGTTGGGCTACTGGGAAAGTCCATCCATCCATCCATCCATCATCTTTACCCGTTTCTTCCATTTTGGGTCACGGGGGTCGCCGGTGCCCATATCCAGCAATCACAGTGCAAGGTGCGGGGTGCACCCTGGACAGGTCGCAAGTCCATCACAGGGCCACATATAGAGACAAACGAGACAAACAACCATTCACTCTCTCACTCACACCTAGGGACAATTTAGAGTTACCAATACCAATTTGGTCTGTGGGAAAGTCATTCTTAATAAAATTAATAAAACTTAGCAGGTTTCTCATCAGGAGGTGACACCATATTGGGTTCCCCCATACTCACTTGTAATATTAGGTATCAAAAATAATCATGAATGATTTTCCAACACTTACCTGGTAAAGGGTTTGCCTTTTCTTTAAAGGGAAAGTCACGAGCCTGTTCACAGCCCTGCAGGGCTGTTGGCAGCATGAATTCTTCGCACACAGCTTGCGAATGAATTTAAACATCTGCAACACAGACATTTACAAATGTAAGACAGTGGGTAAAATGTGTTGTACAAACTCCCGGGGCGTCGTCACTACACAAACAAAAGGAACCTGGAGTTTCCACAAACATTAAAAGAAACATTTCTAATAACTACTAGATAAACTTTTCTGCTAAACAAGAAAAATATTATAAATATGATACATTTTGATCAAATTAATTAAACAACAACCCTGTTACACGACACTGGTAGTGGTGCATTACCACCACGAACTGCTGAGGAAGTGGACAGAAACAATGCAAACAAACAAACAAACACATTAATTAATTAATCATTATTTTACAGGTTTGACTCGAACTTGATCTGATCTTAGTCTAAAAGAAAGATGAAAGGTGGTGGGCCGTGCATTATTATATATATTATATATCAAGGACTGCCAGGCCTTTAATTGTGTCCAGCATCAGAACAGCTGAAGTGAACAGGAGAGGACAAACATGTCTCCTGTTTCTGCAGATGTTCAGCTGACCAACATTCTCGAAGTCGACGTGATGTCACGCATCACGTGATTTCAACATCAGGTTGCGTTGTGGGGGTAAACTGCGGTTCAGACCATTGGAATTCGTTTTGTTCAGAGGCTCTGGTTTTGTTTGCTAGTAAAGTCGAATCGAATATTTTTGTGTAGCACACATCTTTGGAAGGATGTCTTATGAATACGAAGACAGTTTACTTACCAGAGATGCGCGACAGCGGGACAGTATGAAACTGAAACTGTCTGGACTCCAAAAATGTCCGTATAAACTACCGGTTGATATGTGGGTAAATAATAATAATATATACAGTATTTGTACCTCTTTATTTTATCTTTTTTAATGTTCTGATTTATTTGCACAACGGGAGCTGCAAAATTATTTTATTGTTCATTATCTAACAGCAGTTAAGACTTATAAACACACATGGTTAACTTGCAAACACTGTGGTTATGTGCAATAAGGTTATGTGCAATAATGGCCACCTGACTTTTTGATATGGCTGATACTGTTGTTTTTACTGTATTTTTTATCTATTTTTATTCAATTTTTACCTCTGTATTTTATCTTTCTTAATGTTCTGATGTATTTGCACAACGGGAGCTGCAAAATTATGTCGTTCATTGTCTGTGGACCGCACAATGAAAGACTGCAGTGTATTTTTCAGTGCAACAATAACAATAAAAATTGTTTTCTCTAATTGTTGGTTCTTTATCATCTTGTTTGTTAGCTGTTGTATACAAGCAAAAGTTAATTAAGTCTCACAGTGTTGCAGAACAAGTATGTTTGTCAAAGTCTGAAGCAAAGACGCACATTCAATACTGTTAATGACACCTATACTTTAAGCTTGTTTAAACTTCATGTCAGTGGTAGAACTAATATTTTTAAAAGTTTTTTATACTGAAACTGAATATGCAAAAATGTTCACATAAAAAAGGAAAACAGCACAACATAAATGATGGTTTCGTCCTATTTTTAATGTTTATTACTCATTGTATTAAAGACAGACAATTTTTTTTTCATAATTTGTATCCTATCTAAGCATTTCAGTTTTAAAACAGCTCTTTCACATGCCACCGAAAATACAAATCAAATCAAAGGATTGCAGAAGAATAAAAAATATTATGACACTATTTTCAGAAAGTATTACTTTCTACAATAATTATCAAATAAACAAACTAAAATTTGAACTTTACAAATGAAACACTATCATACCATATATACAACTGTAGGCTCAATTGGTCAATATTTTTAAAACAAAGCCAACAGGTTAACTGCATGCAGTACTATTGTCTAAAAACAATCCCCTGCCCCAGGTTTGTCAGTGATGCACAAACAGTCAGAATTTTGTCACAGCTTGACAGTGGGCAATCCACGGCTGCAGTGGAGAAACGTTCAGGAAGTAGAAACTAATTCTCTCCTGGACTCTGTGTCTGTTTGAAGCTCAGCAACGTTCTTCAGAGTCTCCCACTCTGAGTGCAGCCTCTCAAACGTTGGTTCTGCTGAGTTCTGTCCACAGAACCTGCTCCACATCTCAGGTCCAGATGGTCCACTCAGCTGCAGTTTTAGCTAAGCGTTTTAGCATCCGTAGCTTTTAGCAACGGCAGGTTTTGTTCATTCAAGCGAACAGAGCTAACAGCTAGCAAATAAACAAAACAGAACCGATTACTGTACCTTCAACTTCCAACTGAATGTCCAGTCGTCGTCCAGAGTCAGACCAGTCGACGTCTAATAAAAAGCAAGTTTTACGAGCGCTCCGAGACAACAACAGTTTCTTGTCCAACAGTTGAAAAGGAAATGGCTACATTTGAACGAAGCGCGCGCGAAGCAAGAGGCGTTGATTGGTTGAATATGATCACATGATACTTCCTGCGATAAACAAGAGTGGCGTTGATTGGTTAGGACAAAGTTCACATGCAACCTGACAAGCAAGAGTGGCGTTGATTGGTTGGAACGTAAATGATCACGTTCTACCCCCAATCCAGTCATAACGCATGAAGACCACAACAGAAAAATGGCAGAAAGCAGTACTTCACGTTTCACGTACGCCTGGATAATAATGATGATAATAATAATACCCTGATGCATGCTCAATAATAATAATAACAATATATATATAATATATATATATATATATATATATATATATATATATATA
>JBBPBX010069472.1:0-18855 GCA_038048925.1 Garcialebias charrua
TCCCTGATAAATTGATAATTTAAGACTTAAACATATGAAAAAATAACTAAGTTAAATACCTACAGTATACAGTTTCTTAAAACTCAGAGGGCAAGGGTCTTTTTTTTCCCGGCAGTAACGGGGGAAGTTGATGCAGACAAGCTAGAGTGGCTGTACTGATCCTCACAAAGTGTGGATTGGTTCTAGCAATAACGGGAGACACAATGGATGTGGGTGGGATTCTCTCAATTTTGGGAGGGGGGTTGGAGCGGTTGGGGGATGTTTATGTTCTGTGTGTAGATGTATGTTGTGTGATAGATGTGCGATTTAACATTCTTTTTTTGTAGTGTCTCAAACAAGGTAAATTTATGTAATCCACTAATTTTACTACAGTATGTCTCAAACCGTAAAGTTTAATTTTATTTCATGGAACTGCAGAGGTCTTCAACGTCTTCAAAAAGTCAAACAAGTTATGAACAGATTGAAGGAAATGGATTCAAAAATTGTGTTTCTTCAAGAAACACATCTTCTTTTATACTAGTATGCAAAAACTCAGGACAATATTATGTTCATTAAATGTTTAATGTTTTAGTTTTAGAGTTGGTGTAAATTTTCATACTCTTATACCACTATGCAAAAAACTCAGGACAGTGTTAGTTTTACTATTTTATGCTTATGTCTATTATTATATGTTTCAGTGTTTCAATGTTTAGATGTTTACTGTTGCACCGAGGGACTGAGAGAAACGCAATTTCGGTCCTGTGTATGTCCTGTACTGTACATATTGCAGATCTGACAATAAAGTTGACTTTGACTTTGACTTTCTTGATGAAGACTTGTTAAAGGTAAAAAGGAGGTGGAAGGGCAACATTTATACGGCACCATATACCGTATTCTCCGGCGTATAAGTCGCACCTTTTTGCCTACATTTCTAAGCCCTGCGACTTATAGGCCGGTGCGACTTATACGTCGATTTTTCCAATATTTTGGTCATAATTTGACTTTGGTCAAAAACTCCAAAAATGGTGCAGTACCAGTTTCGGCCGCTATGGGCGCTAAGAAACCCTTTACAGTACCTACACTGTTGACATCTGCCTGGTCCAAAAATGGTGCAGTGACACAGAAGATGAAGACTTCAATGGTTTTGAATAAATAAATAAAAACCATAAAATAAATACAGTATCTGTTTCTGTCATCATTTTAAACTGAGACACGTTTTTTACTGTAATGTCAGCTAATAAAAATATATTTTTATGTGTTTATCTTTAAAGATAAATGATGAAAGACACAAAATATACAAAAATTATGTTCATTTATTAATGAAAAGTTCAACTAAGACACATCAAACAAAATACTGTAGTTTTTATGTGATAATCTTGTCAAAAGTCCTTCCAAACAATTTGGCAGCCAGTCCAAAATAATGTTCATTTATTAATGAAAAGTTCAACTAAGACACATCAAACAAAATACTGTAGTTTTTATGTGATAATCTTGTCAAAAGTCCTTCCAAACAATTTGGCAGCCAGTCCAAAATAATGTTCATTTATTAATGAAAAGTTCAACTAAGACACATCAAACAAAATACTGTAGTTTTTATGTGATAATCTTGTCAAAAGTCCTTCCAAACAATTTGGCAGCCAGTCCATTTTGGGCAAAACACCAGTTCACGTGAGGCGACTTATACGTTGATTTTTCCATTTAATTGGGCATAATTAGGTTGGTGCGACTTATACTCCGGTGCGACTTATATGCCGACGAATACGGTACTTCTCAGTCTAGAGGGTAATGACTTTAATACACGAATCAGTAACATTGCAAATTAAAAATATCATTAAAGATAAAAGAGGAAGATACCTAATACTTCAAGGCTGTTTAATGTCAGAAATGCTAATTTTAACTAATATATATGGTCCAAATGTAGATGATAATAAATTTTATAACAATATACTCCTCACACTAACAACACTTAAAGGGTTGCACATAATGGGCGGAGACTTCAATTGCACATTAAATCCAAACATGGACAGATCAACAGGAACAGATCAATCACATAATAACTGTAGAACAGCAATAAAAAGTATGATGAGGGAGCTAAAGTTACGGGATGAATGGAGAGAGAAAAACCTAGTTAATAAAACATATTCATGCTATTCAAGTACTTTCAAAACCTACTCCAGAATAGACTACTATTTACTTTCTACAAAATTACAGTTTAGAAATCAAGAATGTTCCTACGACAATATAGTAATTTCTGATCATGCACCATGTCAGTTAGTTTATAAAGATGAGAAATTAAAGAGAGATCCTCCAAGATGGCAGATTCAACATAAATGACTGCAAGATGAAAACTTTGTGAAATACCTAAGGAAACAAATAGATGAATTTTTTCAAATTAATACTACTGAAACGTCAGCATGTATAAAATGGGAAGCATTCAAGGCCTTTCTTAGAGGACACATTATTAGTTATACAGGTTCTAAGACGAAACAAACTGAAAAAAAACCAGAATACAGTTGGAAGATAAAATAAAAGAAATACAAGAGAAAAAAAACAACAAAAAAAACGATCCACAACTAGAAAAGGAACTATTAATTTTAAGAGCAGAATATGATAAACATTCAGCATCAAGAGCCGCATCAAGTCTACTATGACTTAAACAAACATTCTATGAACAGGGAGATAAAACAGGAAAATTATTAGCTTGGCAAATAAAACAGTTAGAATTTAAACAACCAATTACATCTATTAAAATAAATGAACAAACTTTGCAAGATCCACAAGAAATAAATACAGCTTTTAAGAATTACTACGAGGATTTGTATAAAGCACAAGAAAAAATAAAATTTGAAAAAATAAATCAATTCTTGACAAATTTAAATATACGTAACTTCTCGGAAGGAGATAGGGACATCCTGAACCTAGAAATTACAGAAGATGAGTTAGGACAAGCTATTAACAGTATGAAATCAGGGAAAAGAGGAGGACCTGATGGCCTCCCAATAGATTTATACAAATTTTTTAAAGATAAACTACCCCACTACTAGATATGTTTAAAGACATTTTCAGCTCAAATTATGGGGCGGCCGTGGCACAGTGGTAATGGCAGTCAACCCCCAATCGGAAGGTCGGAGGTTCGAGTCCCGCATCCGCTCACCATGTGTCGTTGTGTCCCTGGGCAAGACACTTAACCCCGAGTTGCTCCCGGTAGGTCTGGAAGGCGCCCTACAAGGCAGGCTACCACTAACGGTGTATGAATGTGTGTATGAATGGGTAGATGGCTCGTATTGTAAAGCGCTTTGGGGCTCCTCAGAGGGGGCTGGAAGGCGCTATATAAATAAGCTCCATTTACCATTTACCATTCCCCCTTCAATAAATGCTGCCATGATTACTCTTTTACCGAAACCAGATAAACCATTAGATAAATGTGAAAATTTTAGGCCAATTGGTTTGCTAAATGCAGATCTGAAAATATCTAAATTGCTAGCAATACGTTTACAAAAGATCCTACCAAAAATAATTGATCATGATCAACATGGATTTATACTAGGGAGGCAAGGCTTCCACAATGTGAGGCGTGTATTAAATATAATTTATTATTGTAACCGGGTGGTTTTAGTTCATTGGAAGAGTGACTGTAAATTCCCACTCTGGTTTGGCTCCCTGAACACACCGTGTCCTGTTCCTCCACCTTCAGTGTGGTTTAGCTCATTAGTGTTACTAAGCACCAGGTGTGTAAGCCAAACATTCTTCTCCAGGGTGTTGGCTGTTTAGTCTCTTGCTGCATGTGGCTGTAGTGAGTGCTGCTGCAGTGTTCATGGAGTTGTGCAAAGCCCTGAAGCACAAGCTAAGGTAAATGTTTTTTTTCATTAGTCACTGCTGGTTGGGTGCTGTCAATGCTGCTCCACATATTGTTGTGGAGTTCTGTTAAAAGTTATTTGTATTTGTTTGTTTCTTTAGGACATGTGCCAGTGGGTGGCAGATTGCCACTGCAACTAATTGAATGTGCTTGTTGTTGGGATTGTGACTGATTAAGGTACATGCTTGTATTTTCTAATATTGTTTATCATGTGCAAGCACCTTACTAACTGTCATTCCTGTACGGCAGATTGCTACAGTTGCTATATTGTGCTCCCAACTCTGTGCCTTGTTTTAAACTGTACATGCTCTCATGTTACTGGCATGTAACATCCTTTGGTGTTAAGTGATTTGGAGTTGTGCTAGCCCTTTACAACTGGCCTGGTAGAACCACCATAGCATAAATGCATCTAATAAAGGCTGTTTTAATATTGAAAGGAATTAATAAAATATATATTGTATACAACACTTCTGTTTTTGTCATTTGAAGCCAGGCGTACCTGCGTATTTGTAATAGGGAAGCTCTAGACTATTTACAGTCTACCAGTTGGCTTTAGAGTCACATCCTCTGAGTCACAATCCGGGCCTTCATAGCCCGTGTTACATTTACTGGCGTTGTTGGTAGGGCCTGGCTGATAAGGCAGTTTGTGTGTGTATATACAGTATATATATTTTATTTAATTATCTCTATTCTAAAGAGCATTTAGAAGTTGGGAGCATAATAGGCTAACAGTAGGCACATCGTGGGACCTAGCTGGATACCCCCCGACAGTGAAGAAGGACCCACCTCCCCGTTCCTATGGCAGAGGAACTTGAAGAACTCCGGGCTCGAGTCCAGCAGTTGGAGGCCGATAGGAGTCGGCTGCAACAGGAACGGGACGTTGCACTGGCAAATTCAACTCAACATGATGCACCAGCTGGTCCCAGTACACGTACAGCTCTGGGGAGCATGGGGACAACTGACCGCATCATCTACCTGCCAAGGGAGCGAAAGTGTCCAACCTTCAGGGGGACTCATGGTATTGGGGTTGAGGAGTGGGTAGAAGAAGTTTGTACCAGCATGCAAGTTCGGCATGTTGAACCCACAGATCAGGCTGCTTTCATTTTTGACCATCTCGAAGGTGTAGCTCGGGATGAGATTAAATATAGACCATTAGCTGAACGTGAGAATCCAGAAACTGTTTTTACCATTTTGAGAGAACTGTATGGTTGTCAACAGTCGTATGTCTCACTACAAGAGGACTTCTTTTCACGGAGACAGTTAGATGGTGAAACTTTGCAGGAATTTTCCCATTCCTTGTTTTGTTTAATGAACAGGGTTAAAGCTAATTCTCCTCATGCCATGACTAATGCAGACATTTTACTTCGTGATCAATTTATTCAAAATGTTAGCAATTCTGATCTGCGTAGGGAATTAAAGCGTTACGTTCGTGACAATCCAAGGTGTACATTGCTGGAAGTTAGGGCTGAGGCCATTACATGGGAGCGTGAGGGTGGGGTGGACAACAATAGTGTTATGCCGTCCTCTTGTGCTGTACAACGGGCTAGTGCACCCACTCTCCAAATTGAGCCCCCCTCTAATTCTACTTCCTCACAAATTGCCACTCTGACAAAATTGGTACAAAAGCAACAGGACCAGTTGGATCAGATCACTCAATCCCTTGCAGCTATGCAGCAGCACCCTGTGGCCAGTTCTTCTGGTCCTAGTAGTGTGATTTGTCACAGGTGTCAGCAACCAGGTCACATTGCTCGGTACTGTAACGCCCGTTCCCAGTTCAGGTCCCCTCGGGTCCAAGCCACCACTAGCCCTCAGTTGTCGGAAAACTAACTCCCCCTAGTGTAAGGAGCCAGACATTAGGAGGGGGTGGTTCAGGCTCAGTGGGTCCCCATGTAGATGAGGTGAAGGAGCGTTTAATGGCGCCTTGTCCCCAAGTCGCTGTGAAATTATCTGGAGTTCCGGTCCAATGTGTCCTTGACACAGGTTCTATGGTTTCTACCATTTCGGAGAGCTTTTTCAGGAAATATTTTCCAGACAAGTTAAAGTCCTGTCATTGGTTAGAGCTGAGAGCTGCCAACGGTTTAAGCATTCCGTACTTGGGTTATCTTGAGCCCGACATAGAGGTGTGTGGTGTGGTAATTCCTAGAAGAGGGATCTTGGTTGTTAGAGACCCTCCAGGTCGGGTTAGTTTACCTCATATACCGGGCATAATTGGGATGAATGTCATAAAGGCCTACTATTTTCAGTTGTTTGACCAGTATGGCCCTGAGTTGTTTGAACGCCCTACAGTTTTGGGAGCTTTCAGTTCCTGGCTTCCTGCCTTCCAGTTATATCAGCAGACCAACTTACAGAAAGGCCCTATTCAGACTAGTGTCGCAAAGCTGCGTGGTAAAAGACCTGTGGTAGTTCCTGCTGGCACTACTAAACTTGTACCTGCTACTTGTTCTGCTATGTTGGCCTTGGCAGGGGCTGTTTTGATTGAACCCTTAAATGCAAAGTTTGGCTTACCTGAGGGTTTGTTAGTGTCTCCTTCTCTCTTGCATGTTGTTCGGGGTACTGTTTATGTTCCTGTGGTGAATGTAGGGGTGTGTACGGTTACACTGAAACCCCGCTGTTCTCTTGGAGTGTTGTCTCCTATAGATGTGGTGAGCCTACCATCAGAGTTGCAGGAAGTCCCTTGTGTACAGGAGCAAATTATTGCTGCAGTCAGGTCCCATACTGCCGAGACTGGCTCAGTTAGAGAGAAGATAACCTCCCTTGATCTCTCTATGCTAGATGGAATAGAGCAGCACAAAGTGAGAGCCTTATTGCTAAAGTATGAATCTGTGTTTTCTGCTTTTGATGGTGACCTTGGCTTTACCAATTTAATTGAGCATAGCATCCCTTTGTCAGATGATGTTCCCATACGACAGCGGTATCGGCGCATCCCTCCATCGGAATATGAGGCAGTTAAGTCTCACATTAACCAGCTGCTGGCAACCCGGGTAATTCGAGAGAGCAGTAGCCCTTATGCGTCCCCAATTGTCCTAGTCAGAAAGAAGGACGGTAGTCTTCGCCTTTGTGTAGACTACAGACAACTTAATAAAAAGACCAGGAAGGATGCTTTTCCACTGCCTCGAATAGAAGAGACACTAGACTCCCTCTCGGGCGCCCGCTGGTTTACGACAATGGACCTTGCTTCTGGATATAACCAGGTTCCAGTTGCAGAGATCGATAAGCCAAAAACAGCTTTCTGCACCCCGTTTGGCCTGTTCGAGTTCAACCGTATGCCATTTGGACTATGCAATGCACCAGGGACTTTCCAGCGCTTGATGGAGAGGATATTTGGGGCCCAGCATGGTCAGTCACTCTTGTTATATCTGGATGATATTGTTGTGTTCTCTTCCAGTGTTGATGATCACTTGACACGGCTGGAAAGGGTTCTAAGTCGCCTAAAACAAGAAGGATTGAAAGTCAAGTTAGAAAAGTGTGACTTCTTCAAAAAGCAGGTGAAATATCTGGGACATCTCATCTCTGAGGAGGGCGTGGCCACGGACCCAGGAAAGGTTGCGGCAGTGTTAAACTGGCCTCACCCCACCAACATCTCAGAGTTGCGGTCGTTCCTGGGGTTTGCCAATTATTACAGGAGGTTCGTAGAAGATTTTTCTAAACTAGCTGGCCCCCTTCATCGTCTTGTTGCAGAACTTGCTGGGTCGAAGGTGTGCAGAGGACGAAGGCAACTGTTGGAAGACGTTTGGTCGGAGGACTGTGAAAGGAGCTTCCAGGAGCTCAAGGCCAAGCTTGTAAGTGCCCCCACACTTGCTTTTGCTGATTTCTCTCTGCCTTTCATTTTAGAGGTCGACGCCAGCCACAGTGGGCTAGGAGCCGTATTGTCTCAAGAGCAAGGTGGCAAAGTGAAACCAGTTGCATATGCCAGTCGCAGCTTACATGCTGCTGAGAAACATTATAGCTCCATGAAGCTTGAAATGTTAGCCATGAAGTGGGCCATGACTGAGAAGTTCAAAGAGTACCTGTGGGGCCACCGATGTATAGTATGGACAGACAATAACCCCTTGAGTTATTTGGACACAGCCAAACTGGGCGCCACGGAGCATCGGTGGATCGCTGAACTCTCAGCATTTGAGTATACAGTCCGATATCGCCCAGGCCGTGTGAACAAGAATGCGGATGCCCTCTCAAGGCAACAGACTAGTGGGGACAGAACGCAATTGGAGTACCTCCTCCCAGGAACAGTCATTCCAGAGGCAATTGGTGAGCGGTTTGTGGGGATGCAGGAAGACCCTGTCCAGTTGGTCATAACAGCTCTGCCATCCCGCAGCGAGGAAGATCTGGGGGTACTCCAAAGGGCTGACCCTGCCATCTCAGCGTTTCTGGAGTTTTGGCAGCAGCAGAGAGCGCCAAGCTGTGCTGAGAAGGAGCGTCTGGGTCCAGAGGCCCGGGGACTTGTAAAACAGTGGGGTCGAATTGTCCAGAAGGAGGACCTCCTGTATCGGCGCAGCTGGAGACCAGATGGTGGAGAAGAGGTTCTCCAGTTACTTCTCCCAGAGAGCTTAAGATCAGAGGTGTTACAGGAGCTTCATCAACATCATGGCCACCAAGGGATAGAGAGGACAACTGATGTCGTGAAGCAGAGGTGTTTCTGGCCAGGGATGGACAAAGATGTAAAGGACTGGTGCCAGCAGTGTGAGAGGTGTACCCTTGCTAAAAACACCCAACCAAGAGCTCGTGCTCCTATGGGTCACCTCCTTGCTTCAAGACCAAATCAGCTGCTGGCCATTGATTTTACACTGTTGGAAACCGCCCGTGATGGAAGGGAGCTCGTGATGGTGATGACAGATGTGTTTTCAAAGTTCACCCAAGCCATCCCCACTCGTGATCAAAAAGCAGCTACGGTAGCGAAGATCCTGGTTCGTGAGTGGTTTTACCGTTTTGGAGTACCGGCTCGCATCCACTCAGACCAGGGGAGGAACTTTGAGAGTCTCTTGGTGCAACAGTTATGTGAGCTGTATGGAGTTCAGAAAAGTCGTACCACACCTTACCACCCACAAGGAAATGGACAGTGTGAACGCTTTAATCGAACTATGTTTAACCTGCTTCGTTCCCTTCCTCCAGAAGAAAAACGAAATTGGCCAGAACACCTCCCACAGCTTGTCTTCCACTATAACACCACTGCCCATCAGTCGACTGGTGAATCACCCCACTTCCTCATGTTTGGACAAGAACCTCACTTGCCAGTGGATTTCCTTCTTGGTCATCTTCCGGAGCCCACAGCACCCAGTGTGTGTGACTGGGTGGCAGAGCACAGGAGGCGTCTGAATGTGGCCATGGATGCTGCCAGGGGCAGAGTGGAGCTGGCAGCCCAGAGGAGGAAAGTGAGGCATGATGAAAAGGTTCAGTGCAAGCCACTTGAAGTGGGACAAAGAGTGTATTTGCGTGATGTGGGCCCAGGTCGCAGAAAAATTCAAGATGCATGGGGGTCCACAGTGTACCAAGTCGTGAGAGGGCCCAGTACAGGTGGTGTGGTATATTCAATTGCTCCAGTTGATAAGCTTCATCTTGTGAGACAAGTGCATCGTACTGCTATAAAACCTGCTCTACCACCTACAGATGCCTGCCCTGATGCTTGGCTGCAGTGTCTGCCTGATGAGACTAGTGACGAGGATGATGTGGAGTCTGGATCTTGGCTGGTGGTCCGAGAGGCTGTTAGTAACCCGTCTGTGAAGCCAGAACCACCGGAAAGGCCTCCAGTTCATATGCCATATGAGGCGCCACCGGCTGTACAAGCTCCCCAAAGCAGTATCATCGGCCCCAGGAAGTCCAGCCGTAAAACCGCTGGCAAACACTCCAACCCCCATCACCTCCCACGACCGGTTAGGAGTGACGACTGTAGGGCTACTGTTTCTGTGGACCCGGGTGCCAGCAGCCTGGTTACCGCCACTTTTTGACCCTGGTTGCGGTTTTGATTTATCGGTGGGCCACCGATCCATAAAGGGGGGGTAGGATGTAACCGGGTGGTTTTAGTTCATTGGAAGAGTGACTGTAAATTCCCACTCTGGTTTGGCTCCCTGAACACACCGTGTCCTGTTCCTCCACCTTCAGTGTGGTTTAGCTCATTAGTGTTACTAAGCACCAGGTGTGTAAGCCAAACATTCTTCTCCAGGGTGTTGGCTGTTTAGTCTCTTGCTGCATGTGGCTGTAGTGAGTGCTGCTGCAGTGTTCATGGAGTTGTGCAAAGCCCTGAAGCACAAGCTAAGGTAAATGTTTTTTTTCATTAGTCACTGCTGGTTGGGTGCTGTCAATGCTGCTCCACATATTGTTGTGGAGTTCTGTTAAAAGTTATTTGTATTTGTTTGTTTCTTTAGGACATGTGCCAGTGGGTGGCAGATTGCCACTGCAACTAATTGAATGTGCTTGTTGTTGGGATTGTGACTGATTAAGGTACATGCTTGTATTTTCTAATATTGTTTATCATGTGCAAGCACCTTACTAACTGTCATTCCTGTACGGCAGATTGCTACAGTTGCTATATTGTGCTCCCAACTCTGTGCCTTGTTTTAAACTGTACATGCTCTCATGTTACTGGCATGTAACATCCTTTGGTGTTAAGTGATTTGGAGTTGTGCTAGCCCTTTACAACTGGCCTGGTAGAACCACCATAGCATAAATGCATCTAATAAAGGCTGTTTTAATATTGAAAGGAATTAATAAAATATATATTGTATCATAGGCGTAATTTACACGGGGGTTGTGGGGGTTTTGACCCCCACAATAATTTGATCCGGTCATTTCAACCCCCCCAATAAAATGACATCATTTCGTCATTATACATATCTTACATCAATAATTGATTTTCTTTATTCATTCAAATTTTTTAGTAAAATTGCTGCATGTTTTTAACAAACTCCCTGAGGACTGACCCCCTCCCCTGCAAATAATTTGGTATCACCCATCTCACCGGCTACAGGAAGTCACGTGAGTCACGGAGCTGCTCATGAAGTTGCCCAGAAGTTTCTACATGCATGTGTCCGAAAAAGGCCTCCTTTGGTCTGACTGACTCTGTCGCTGCCTGCCCCTTGCTATGGATGTAGCTGCTATTAGCTGTGAGGTTCGCTGTTTTTGTTTGCAAGATACCACTCATAAACCACACCGCGGATTTTTAAATCCAGCTGATTTCACATTTGGTTCAGCTCAGGAGCCCGTCTGCTGTAGTGAGGTAAGAAATATATTTTTTAAGCGTTTATTTAACTAAATTTAAAGAAACAAAGCTCCGGTTTGACCCGCCTGGCGCCTGCATAAAAATCAGCGAACTTTTTTTTTTAATCCAGCTGATTTGAACATTTCGTCAAACTCAGGAGTATGTCTACTATCACCCATAAGTCAGCGAAGAAATACTGTATATTTTTAAGCGTTTATTTAGCTAAATTTAAAGAAAGAAAGCGTCCGGTTTGACCCGCCTGGCGCCTGCATAAAAATCAGCGAACTTTTTTTTTTTTAAATCCAGCCGATTTGAACATTTCGTTAAACTCAAGAACACGTCTTCTATAAAGTCAGCTTAGTAATATATTTTTTCTCGCAAAGAAATAATTGTTTTTACCGTGTTTCTTTGTGAAGTTCTTCGTACTAGCTGGGTCCTGTCGCCGCCATCTTGATCAGGACAAAGCTGACGCGTCGCGTGGAGATGACGCGTATACAGCAAGAGAAATTGAATATGATGTCCCATTAAGTAAAGCAGAAATAAAAATAATTGTTAAAGATAAAATAAATGATATGTGGCAGGAGAGGTGGGATTTAGAGGAAAGAGGAAGACATTTACATAACATACAGAAGGAGGTACTCCTAAGTGACGATAGTAGTTTAATGACTAGGAGAGAGGAAGTATGGATTAACAGGTTGAGGATTGGGCACACTACATTAAATAGTGGTCTAAAGATAATAGGAAAACATCCATCAGGTGACTGCTCTAATTGTGGGGTACTGGAAGGAGTGGAACATGTGTTGATTTATTGTAAGAAATATAATAAAGAGAGGAAGGCACTGGAAAGGGTAATGGGGAGTTCGGTGACAATGGTTACTTTATTGAAGAAAAATCAGTCACAGGTTATAACTAAAGCACTTGTTAAATATTTGAAAGTTACAAAATTAGCTGAAAGGATTTAATTTTATTTTTATTAATTAATTAATTTATTTATTTTTTGTTGAAAGTAGACTCTTGAATTACATCTCCGTCCGGTTGATGGCGGTAATACACTGAGTTTGTAAACTGCCAGTAAACACCATCGAAGAAGAAGAAGAAGAAGAGATGACGCGTATTAAACACTGAAGCGTATAGTGTACAATTTTTTCGTGTTTATTGTTAATCACAACCCCCCCAATGTTAGACCTAAAGTTACGCCCCTGTATTGTATACAACACTTCTGTTTTTGTCATTTGAAGCCAGGCGTACCTGCGTATTTGTAATAGGGAAGCTCTAGACTATTTACAGTCTACCAGTTGGCTTTAGAGTCACATCCTCTGAGTCACAATCTGGGCCTTCATAGCCCGTGTTACATTTACAAAAGAAACAATACAAGACAATCCCATAAATGATAATGTACAAAATGTAAAAAAATGAAAGGTAGCAGAAAGAAGAATAAATCTTATTATAATTATTATTATATGATGTATTGGCCTGCCATAAATAGTGACGCACAGCGCACGTCGTTGGGCGGTTTTTGAACGCGCTCCGCTCCTCCTCCTCCTCCTCCTCCTCCTTCACTCAGCAGGCTGAGCTCTGACCGTCCGGGTGGAGTATTTTAGAACCAGCCGGCTGTTCCTCCTCCACCTCCTCCTCCTCCAGTGGGTCAGAAATGGCAGCGGTCAGGGCTCTCAGGAAGCTGTGTCAACACACCCGGTACCAGGTGTGTGAAGTGCACACGTCGGCCTCGAGGTGAGTGGATCTGTCGCGCGAGATCTCCCCCTGATTCAGTCAGACACACAGTGAAGCGATGAAAATATGAATGAAATCACGTCTCTGGGTTTATTTTGAGTTCCAGCTCCGGTGTCTGGTTCATTTGTCGCTCACGGAGGAGGCTCGCCCGTTAGCTAAGCGGTTTGTTTCATTTGATTGTACCAAATGTCCGCAGTTGGTCGTGCTGCGGTGCGCCCCCTAGCGGCGCGCCGGTAGTAGTGCAGCAGGAGGAGGCTGATGAAATCAGGGACAGGACTTGCACCCGGTTTTTTTTACAGATCATCATCAAGCAGACATTCACAATTATTCATTATAATGTTTCATATTTGATGGAGTTAATGGAGTTCATACTGTGTGAGCTGACTTGGTATATTTTGCCCTGTGTTTTAATTTTTATGCTGCTGTTATACATTTTTATTATCTTTTTACTGCTGTTAATTTCATAGTTTTACCATTAGTGTGTGTGTTACTGTTTCTGTAATTTTTTTAAAATCTGTCTGTAAAGCACCTTGATCAGTTTATTTGTTTTAACTATGCTCTAGAAATAAAGATGACTTGACTTGACTTAATCTAATGAAAACAAGTGCTGTGTGTGTGTGTGTGTATGTGTGTGTCGTGCTGCAGAGGGCATGTCAGGAATTTAGTGTAAACTGAGATGCATGTAATTATTAGTGTGATGATGCACACACTCCCAAATAAATTAAACCCCCTCGTGGTTCCTGCACATGATCTGCATGATCACAGTGGACAATGTGGTGTGTAAGGCACATGCTATTACAACTTTGATAATCATTAAAAGTGAATTGGCAATGCAAAATTATTAAATGTGTAAATAATTAGATAAATTGAGTATAAAAACCCATTTGTAATGCTCCCTTTTTAAACTATTGGTTTAATTAATCAAGTTTTCCCCTTGGTAAACAACATTTTAGTCAAATATGTGAGATTTTTATCTAAAGTTTGCGGACACATTTCTCCTTGAGCGAAGTTGACTGTCCCCGCACTCTCATCAAACACTTCTCCGTGGGGTTTAATTGGTTTTGGCAGAAAAAAAAAACAGAGGTTCTTACATCACAGACGACGGTTCATTAGTCTTCAGTTATTGGCCGTCGCTCAATGTTTGGTGTTACATAATGTAAAACCTTGTAAATTTGGGACTAAACAGTTGGATATGATTGCATAAACATGCAAATACATTTCGCTGATATTGGGAATATGATTCGGTCAAGTGGAGATGTGTTCCCTCTAATTTTAGAAACTAGAACTGGTTCTTCTCCAAGCTGCATACAGTAATTGAAGGTCGGGAAGCAGATTCTGATTTCAAAATAAACACAGACCACTTCCAAGTACTAAATGTGTTTTAGAGAAATATTGTAGATACTGGTTACAGCTGAGGCTATATATTTAGTGCTTACTTACCGTTTAGTTGCTATAAATTCACACTTCTCTGCTCTTCTCGATATCTTATCAACTCAGGCAGGAGGCGGTGGTCATCTCGGGGAGGAAACTGGCACGTCAGATTCGAGAAGACACCCGGGTCGATGTGGAGAAATGGGTTTTAGCTGGCAACAGTCGGCCACACCTGAGCGTGGTTCTTGTTGGAGAAGACCCAGCCAGTCACTCCTATGTTCTCAACAAGACTCGAGCTGCAGCTGACGTTGGTAAGTGGGGGACATTATTATTATTATTACAATATGCTCAAATGTAAAACTAGGATTTCAGATTTGACTTGTAGTTCAAAAGATCAAGCTCTGAATGCTCTGGAGCTCTTTGTGTCTTGTTAGCTAAAATGCATAACATCTAAACAAGAAACGGATGTCATTTATGTTCATCATCATCATAATGTGATGAGCTACAAGGATAATTTAATATAAATGTTTATGTAAAACTAACTAAACCTATTTTTATTTTACAGAAAAGAGCTATAAGGATTATCACTAGAAAACATAATTACCATCCATCAAATGTTTTGTTTTGCAAATTGAAACTACTGAAATGTTATGATTTGGTTGACTATAATATTCTTTTAATATTGTACAAAGCTCAAAACTTCAAATTGCCCTCAAATTTTTGTTTTGTTGTTGTTGTAAAAAGTACTTACAATCTTAAAGGTACTGTACATATATTTTTGTTATGCCGCAGCGTAGAACTAGTTCAAGGAGTAGGTCTACTTTAATTTATGGAATAAGTCTATGGAATGGTTTAGAAAATGATATTAAAGCTGCAAAATCAGCGACTTTGTTTAAGAAAATTATTAACATTAGGTTTCTGGAAAAATATATATAAATTGGTTTGGTATCAAAATTTTATGTATGATGAGTTACTTATTGTGTAGTGTTTTTTTGTGGATTACTGTGTTTGAATTCATTGTTTGAATTAATTTTGTTTAAGAAGGGGCAGACATAAGATTTTATCTTCTTCTGCTTCCTTTCATTTCATGTACTGTTTGATTTTTTTTTATTATGTGGTGTTGTAAATAGTATTTTTTGTGTGTTCTTTTAACTTTGAAATGAATATTTACAAAATAAATAAATTATAGCTGTGGGTGCATGAGTTTACAGTGGTGGTAACTTAAGCTAACTTTAAAAATATGTACCGTACTTCAAAATCGACAATGAAAAGGCTGTTGGTTGTCCTGCTTGGGTGGTGTTATTCTTTTTTTTTTTTTTTTACTTGAAAAGCTGGTGAATATGAAGCTTCAACAGCATTTTTTTTAAATAACCTAATTTAGCTTGTGCGCTTAATGTTTTCTCACCTTGAACTCCTACAGGAATCTCAAGTGAGACGATTCTCAAACACTCGGACATCAGCGAGGAGGAGTTACTGGACTTAGTCTACAAACTCAATGCGGATCACCGTGTCAACGGCCTGCTGGTCCAGCTCCCTCTGCCAGGTACATGAACATGGAAATGTCATGAGATTAGGTCATATGGTAAATCCCACTTGTGTTGGATTATTTTTGGGGGAGGTTCTTCTAAGCCATGATGGAAAGCTTAGAATTCAGGTGAACCTAAAACTCTTTCTGTTGTTGTTTTTTTGTTTACTTTAGAGCTACTTTATGTCTGTGTTGGTCTGTTTGTCCTCACTGTAACTCTTTATTTTCACCATAGAGCACATTGATGAGAGGACGATCTGTAACGCCATTGCTCCTGCCAAGGATGTAGACGGCTTCCACGTAGTTAACGTTGGCCGCATGTGCCTGGATCAGTCTACCATGCTTCCTGCCACACCCTGGGGAGTCTGGGAAATTATCAAACGCACAGGTAACAGGAGTTGCCTCTCACTGCACATAACCCCAAATTAGAAATGCTGTTAAATTAATCTATATTTGTATTTGTCAGGAATTCCTACTTTTGGAAAGAATGTACTCGTTGCAGGACGCTCCAAGAACGTGGGCATGCCCATCGCCATGTTGCTACACACAGACGGCCAACACGAGAGGCCTGGAGGTCGGTTAGTGTGCATCTGTGTTCACATGTGAAGTTACATTTAGGATAAAAGTTAAGTGTATACGCTTCCTTCTGTTCTGCTCCAGGTGATGCCACAGTCACCATTACTCACCGTTACACTCCAAAGGAACAACTTTGCCAGCACACTAAAATGGCGGACATCATTGTGGCTGCCGCAGGTTTGTCTCTCTCTGTTTGTCTGAGGTTGTTTATAATCTTCAGTTTTTGAGTGGAGTAAGATGTTTAACCACGGTACTTTTCTTTGGACTATCAGGGATCCCTAAGCTAATTACAGCAGACATGATCAAAGAGGGAGCAGCTGTGATTGACGTGGGAATAAACAGAGTTCAGGACCCGGTCACTGGAAAGAGCAGGCTGGTTGGAGATGTGGATTTTGAAGGTACAGGAAAGATGGAGTGGGTTTTCCGCTCTACGTTTTCCTGTCTGCGCTGTGTTTGTAACGTGCGTTTTCTGTCCACGTTCAGGCGTGAGGAAGAAGGCAGGATTCATCACCCCGGTCCCAGGGGGAGTCGGACCCATGACTGTAGCAATGCTCATGAAGAACACTGTCAAAGCTGCCAAGAACGTCCTGCAGATTCCTCCAGAGAGAATCCGTTTGGCTGCCGCATCCTAATGAGCCAGAGCGTCCCCAGTTGCAGTGACTCATTCCACCCAACGACACTCCCTCCTATTTTTATTTTTTACCTTGGAGCGACCGGCCAAGCTCTTGCACACAAACTAGAAAGAGGAGAGCGTTGAGGCTCTCTTTCTGCTGACGACTCTCCGAGCGTCACGTCCAGCCATGTATAGTCTGTTACATCCACTCATGCAGCTGCATGTTCTTTGTAACAGTAATTCTCAGTTGTAATGTACTTCTTTGACATTGAAGTTTTTAAGAGTCTTATTTATTGCTACAGAGACACATTTTAAACATGAATGCAGTGATTATTTATAACTAACATATATGAGCAGTTAAAGCAGAGTGACTGAATCTTGTTTGATTCTCTGTTAGTATTGAAAGTGTTAAGGGCTAACATCATCAGGAACAAGGATGTTTATCAATATACAAGCTTTAAAGATTCACTAATGCCTTTGCAGAACATTTTAAATGAATACAAGTATCTTCTCACATTGTTGCTTTCTATGCACAGTCAGAAAATAAGATGGGGTAATTATATAAATAGAAATAATATAACAGAATTGTATTTTTCACAGGAAAAACAAAATAATCTGTTGACACTGACTGACCTTTTCAGGTTGTCCTTTATTTTACAGACGTTTTTTTATTATTTGGTCAATTTTATTCCTTTGTAAGGTGAGAAATACTACAGCTCTTTGTTCTTATACACTGGATTTGTTTGGATCTTATTTCAGCGTAAAGTTTATTTGAGCTGTTTGTTTGGCCATTCATTGCTGTTCTGACAAAGCAACTAAAAAGTTTAAAAAAAAAATTCTGTAAGAATTAAAGAACATTTAAAAATATATACCAGTAAACATGTCAATTCTTTTAAAAGACCACGTAGAAATTAGCTGCATCATCAATAGTTTTAGGGGAGTTTTGTGTTCTGCAGACATTGGATAAAGTGAGCAGACAGGGTAATGTGACTTAGAAATGCATGAAATATATACTGGTACTCCCTGTGTATATTTACTTTCACTGACGGCTCAAAAACAAAAGTACAAAAAAGAAGAAACGAAATATAAGCTGCAGTGGTCTCCTGAAAGAAGTGCATAAAATGCACTTTGTTAGGAGACAAGAGAACTGCAGAATTGATCAAATAAAACCAACTGGTCATTTTTCTAAATAAAAAAAATTGCATATGGTTACTTGGTAACACACTTGCTTAAGATAAGATGCTTCAATATAAAATAATAAAACAAATATTACTTTAATTTCTAAACTCCTAGAGCTTTGATTTATCCTATCAAAAGAGACATACCAGCTCCTTTTTCCACTAAATAAAATTTGTCCAGAGCAGCAAAGCGTATTTGAAACTTATTTTATTAATTTCCTTGTTAATTCTGATCAAGGCTGCAGAAGAGCTGCTTGTGGACCCCGGGATGCAGATATACCACCACTGTACTTCAATACACTTCTTTGTCTGAAACTAAACAGTTTATAGCCTGTGAAGTAATGGTAGCCAAGATTCACTGAACTGCTCAAGTTGGGTAATCCAGAAGAAATGCTGTAATTTAACTGAAGCACATCTTTAAAAATGCTTAGTTGGGAGTCAAGTGGAAGAGAATTTGGAGAGGTGGAGGTACAGTATGCACTTGAAAGAAGAGGAATGAAAGTCAGCTGTAGTAAGACAGAGTACGTGTGTGTGAATGAGATGGAGACGGGAGGACAAGGAGCAGAGGTCAAAATGGTGCAGAGCTTCAAGGGTCTGCTGTCCAGGAAAATGAGGGAGTGAGGTAAAGAGCTGAAGATGCTGAGGTTCTCCTTAGGAGTGACAAGGATGGATAAGATCAGGAATGAGATTATCAGAGGTACAGCACATGTTGAACAACTGGGAGATAAAGTTAGGGAGGCCAGACTGAGATGGTTTGGACATGTCCAGAGGAGGGACAGATGGAAGATGTTAGAAATGCAGCTGCCAGGAAAAAGACAAAGAGGAGATGTATGG
>JBBPBX010069473.1:8210-18855 GCA_038048925.1 Garcialebias charrua
TTAATAAAAATATGACATTACTGTATTAATTTTTTTTTGTTTTTTGTGTTTTTTTTTTGTGTTTTAATGTTCTTAATTTCATGTGTACAGCACTTTGTTGCAGCTGTGGTTGTTTTAAAGGCTTTATAAATAATAATTATGATAAAAATGATCATTTCTGATCATTTTTGTCATGATTGCGCAATAATTGTGCAACTTCCGGTCATAACAGGAAGAAGGTCTCAAGTTTTCACGGTCACAAATTAAGGCAGAACACCGGAGGCCATCTTAGGTCAGTCACGGCTGCTTTGAAACTCTCCAGTTTACAGGGTTACTAGTTAAAGCAGAACACCGGACGCCATCTTAGGTCATAGTTACGGCTGCAGGCAGCCAGGTTTGGAAGACTGGTGACCAGGATGGCTTCATATGGATTAATTACGAGCTGGAAACGTCTCTGTGAACTTTGTGGATGTCTCAGGCAGCTGCAGATTTATCGCCGATGGTGCCAGGCCGCCGCGAGAACACCTCCGGCCTGGCTAGCTCCAGAAGCTAACAAGGGAGCTAACACGGGACGCAGCAGCGGCTTTGACCACCTCCAAGTAAGAAATTATATTTTTATTTAATTTATATTTTTATTACTGTACTGTATTAATTAATTACACTGTGTTAGGTGTGTTAGGATAGGCGAAGTACGTACTGTACAGTACTTGGTACCACAAAAAAATAAAATAAATACAGGACATCCCCGAGTGACGAGTGTACGGAAGGTCTGACCTGCGAACAGATCGAGCTGCGAACCGTTCTTAGGTCCCGAACTCGTTCGTAGGTCGGGGGTTCCCTGTAGTCTGAAAAATATGGTAATTATCTTTGCTAAGTTATTACATCTTTCCTCTCTTGTTGAGTCTTCTTGTGGTTGTTTAAGAGGCTGGACCCAAGAATTCAGACCAGAAAAAAGAGCTTGAAAAAAATAAAACTGAACTTTAAATAATGTGATCAGTTGACCGAATGATGTCGATCACTTGTAAATATAAATCTGATGATAACTAACAGACAGTACTGACTGCAGTCAATGAAAAGAGCAGTGCTCGTGTCTTGGGGATGATGCTCAGATACTACCGCACAAAACATGATCATCTTCAAAATGAAGTCACTTTCAGGTTTGAGGTTGCTTCGTGTCCAGAAGTTAGTTGTAGATGTCCATTCAGACATTGTTGCTAGTTTCAATACAATCCATGTGCTTCATGAGATATTTTACTAACACCATAGGAAAATCAAACGTCCCACTCTTTTATATCTGGGCCATATTTATCCTTCCAGCTTTAAATTTAGACTCAGGCACATAAAAACAAACTCACGTGTAAATTTTAATTACCGTATTTTCCGGAATAAAAGTTGCACCGTTATATGGATCGCTTTGTCCAATTATTGCTAAGAAAATTGGAAAAATCCATAAACGGGTCGCACCCTAATATAGATCGCACCACCGCCGACGTAACGCGTCATCCACCGCTGACGTGACGTGTCACCGCTGAGACAACCTGGAAATGTGGACAGAGTGTTTAGCTCTGTTGCAAATGTCTGCCACAGGAGCGCACAGTAAGGCTTTAAGAAGATTAACACTTAAAAACAATTGTTTGTTTGCTAAAAATTATAGCTGACATTATAGCACAAGGGTTCCTGAGCTTAGCCGTTCCTTAATAAATTCACAAAATGGTCAAATCTGCTGGATTTAAATTGTTTTGCTTTGGCGTCTTCCAAACGGTCGCGTGCACTGCGAAAATAAATTGTAAATAAATCGAATTTGATCTCAAATGTCTCATACAGGTCAACAGTTTGTAAATGAAACCCATATACAGGAAGCCCTCGAGGTACGTCAGGGATTGGGACCTACGTGTGTGACTTAGGTCGATGTTGTCGTACCTCGCGGACCAAAAACACCTGCCTGTCGTAGGTCCGCGTTTCTGACATAGGTCGCGGCTATACCGCTAACGGAGCGCCGCACACATATTTAATGGCATGAGACTGAACAAGCAGACATACTAGGCCATGAACATGCACAGAACTGTACAGTAAATGAATACAGTACTGTACAATAAATAAAAAATATAATGTCTTACTTTGAGCTGGTCAAAGCCTGCCTTCGTCTTTTAGCATCAGCTCGCACCCGTCCGAGCTCCCCCAGCTTCCTTACGCTCCACACGCACACACGTGGTCAAAACTGTTTAAAAGAATGACTGTTAGCTTCTTAACTTCATACATTTGGAGCCAGAAAAAAAAAAACTTACTGAAAGCCGTTTCTCCGCGATAATCCTCCATCCAAAACAACTGCTCGGCGTTAGCTACGGTTAGGCCCCGCCATTAGCAGCAATGGTTAGCATGTCAGTTCATTCAAAAAGGCTGTCGGCTTTGTATCTCCGCGTTAGCTCGGTGTCCCCCGACTGCCAGGCGGACATTTGCGGCGAGCTCCCGGCCGCAGATGGCCCCTCCGCGGCATGTCGGCTCGGTGTCTTCGCCTGTGTTAGCTGCTCTGTTAGCTGCTGTCGTTAGCATGTCGGGCGGTGTTGTTGGAGCGATCGGCGGCTGCTCCTCCGGGCCTGAGACGTCCACAGAGTTGACCGAGTGTTGATGTAACCCAGCTGGATTTTATTTGTTTATTCTGTGTTATTTGCTTTTCTGTATTGTTTTTACTTTATGGGTAGTGTCTCTTTAAGAGCAAAGTACGACATTACTTTACGGCAGCATTCCAACTGCCGTTGCTATGGCAACTCCTGGGCTTTGGAGATCAGAACCGTTGGAGAGCAGAGACCTGCTAGTCTCTGCCGTCCTTCTGCCTATCACCTGACTTCTTTATGCCTGATATATGATGTTTTCCTGCTAGGTGAGCATTACTGGAGATTTGTAAAGTCATATGTGTTCTAATTTTATGTACTAAGTCGTCGCTAAGGCAGTAATGTTGTTTAGAAACCAAACTCCTGTTTTACTGTGGGTATTGTGTTAAAATTACTGTCAAGTTGTCGTGTTAAGTGAAATATTTAATATTCAGCTATGTTCATAAGGTGGTTATTATTTTATGGAGTTATATGCTTGATAAAGAATGTTAACTGCTGTTTTAAAATGGAGCTCACTGCTCCAACTGCCGTTGCTATGGCAACTCCTGGGCTTTGGAGATCAGAACCGTTGGAGAGCAGAGACCTGCTAGTCTCTGCCGTCCTTCTGCCTATCACCTGACTTCTTTATGCCTGATATATGATGTTTTCCTGCTAGTGCATCATTGTGGCCAATATTGGAGAAAGGAACACTGACAAAGTACTCCTGAGTCCTGGGCCTGCGGAGAAAGAGAGAGAGAGGCTGCTGAGTTTTCCATGTCGGACACTGCCTGCCATCGTCATTCTGGGCCACCATCCCAGCCAGGACAACCTCTTTCATCTGTCTGTTCGTACGCATCAGACACACACACTCAAATATAGAGCTCTATATGAACAATTATTTTTGTTTTGTTTTGCTGGCCAGCTTCTAATAATTTTATTTTTTTCTATCAAGAGAGGACTTGCTACTGAGACAAATATAATTTGTCCCACACAGTTCAGAAGTGTGTTTAAATGAAACGAGCACAATGAATATGTTTCACTCATGTTTGGAGTGAAGGTTTTATTTATTTATTTATTTATTTATTGTTGTTGTTGGTTTATTTATTTATTTATTTATTTTAGAAAACTGTATGACCGAGTTGAGACAAAGTTGGATGTGTTTCAGTCCAGTAATCTTGCAATAAACATAACTGGCTGATAGTAAACTGCTATCTGAACCCGAGTAACTCCTATTCTTCGGTTACAAAATTGGCGCCCGAACAGGGACTTGAAAGGCATTCATCTTGTCTCTAATATTGTCGAACAAACTATATTTTCCCAGGTCAACATCTAAGTTTAAAATGGAGCTTTGTGAAATATATGGTTTTGACCCTGAGTGCACTGTAATTCTTAAAGGTGTCCCAGCTACAACTAAACTGGATGATGTAAAACGAGTCTTTTTGGCACTTGATGATGTTATCAAAGTGCAATTCATTGACAGTCTTTCTGATTCCATTTTGTGCCAGTTTGGTGAAGGTATTACTCCTCTGTTGTTGGACTGTGAGTACTCAGTTGTTGATTCATTATGGGAGGTTGTACAGATTGATGATTACTGCTCCCTTAAATGTGAAAATGAGTCATTCAGTCAGGAAGTAGTACCTCTTGCACGTGCCATTGGTAACATGACAATGAGTTTTCAGGAACAAGTTCACAAGTTGGCCCTAACATATAACATGGACCCTGCTACAATAAGCCAGGTAGCTGCAAGTCACATTTGTGGAAAACATGATGAAAGAAAACCTGTATCATCAACTCCAGCATCTGCACTCAAAACCCAGCCCATTACCCATTTAAGACCAGCTGTCACAGATGATGAGAACCATACCTCAAATCATACACAGGCAGCAAATGAGACTGTATTAATCAACCCTCTGCCTGCTGATGTCAAAAAGGTTATAGTAGAACATATTGTAAAACATGACTCACCAGTGCACCAGCCTCTTTCAAGAGAGCTAAGGCTTTTCTCTGGCAACTCTCCAAAACCTCCGGCAGAAGAAGATTTTAGCATATGGCGGCTTCGAGCTAAGCAAGTGATAAACGACATTAGCCTGTCGGAAGGGCAGCAGCGCCGTATGATACTCGATAGCTTACTTACCCCTGCTTTAAATGTGGCTCTTTTCATTGGAGCTCAAGCCACACCAAGTGCTTATCTTCAAGAATTAGAGAAAGCATATGGTAATGTTACAGGAGGGGAAGAGCTGTATATTCAGTTTCTAGAGACACATCAGAACAGTGGGGAGAATGCATCTGACTACCTCCGTCGACTTCAAACTCTGCTGCAGGAAGTTGTAGAAAGCAACGGTGTGGCTAAGAAGGACTTTGACTCTCAGTTATTAAAGCAGTTCCTCCGAGGCTGTTGGGATGATTCCTTAATAACTACACTGCGTCTGAAAGAGTCAGCTCATAGCCCACATACCATTTTGACGTTTTCAGAACTACTGTTCAAAATAAGAACATATGAAAAAGAGACCCATTTAAAGGAAATGAGGAGAAAGCGACATATGGGGGCAAGCTCAACCAAAATCCATACCAGGACTCATTTCACTAGTGACGCCTCAGAGCCCTCTAGCAACACTCTCCCTCTAGGACCAGATGTCTATTCTAGAGAACAACTGGAAGAGAAGATCAGGCAGTTGGAAGCTGAACTTCAGAGAAACGTGCCTGTTAAGCATCCTCATCCTTCCAACGAAGAGAAACCAACATGGAAGCTTCACCAAAGAACTAAAGGCAGTCCTGCAACTTCAGCAGCCCCAGAAGCAGCAAATCTCACAAAAGTTGGAAAGTTTTGTTATAACTGTGGAGACGACGCTCATTTGTTGCCACAATGCACCAATCCAACCAATGCTGTCCTGGTGCAACAGAAACTGTGTGAGAGACATCAAACCAGGCAGAATCAATTCACACAAAACCCACAACACAAAACCTCTTTGCCCAACTTGGCTTTAAACAATGTAAGGGCTCCTGCTATGGAACAGGCAGGGGCCCAAAGTCAGACTAGTTCCCTTGTTTTGAATCAGAATATTACCGAGCCATCCCATGCAACAAAACTCCCTCAGATCCCCGTTGGACTGGTGGGGAAACCGTGTGACAGTGAAGCGTGGTTGGATGGAGCTCAGTGCAAATGTATTATTGACACTGGGTCACAGGTGACCATAATATCTCAGTCATTTTACTCGCATTACCTTTCCCACAGACAGTTATTCTCTATTAAAGGGGCACTCGAAATTGAAGGAGCAGCGGGGCAAAAGGTCCCTTATGTGGGATATGTAGAGGTGGAGGTTCAGTTTCCAAAAGATGCATGTGGAATGGGCCAAGGCTATCACATCTTAGCTTTAGTCAGTCCAGACCAGGCCTACAACAATGAGTACCCTCTTCTTGTTGGTACAAATGTCTTGCGTCTAATGACACGTGATTTGAAAAAGATGGGTGGGGAAAATTTTTTAGAAACTTTGCCCATTCAGGCCAATTGGGTAATGGCTTATGCCGAGTGTCATGAGTTGACACATTCTCAAACAAAGAGTGCAAAAGTTCTCCGTGTCACACTCAGCAGCAAAGTACCTGTACACCTAAAGAGTGGTGAGTTATACACTTTAAATGGTATCTGCCATTCTAAGCAGGGAAATGGTGTGTTTCAAGCTCTTATAGGTGGTGCAGAGGAAGCCCCTATGCCAGGAGGCTTAATAGTTTATGATCAGATTGTGGAGGTAAAGTCTGAATCCCACAATAAGTTCCGCCTAGCTGTTAAAAACATTTCAGAACGTGACATAACTTTGTATCCAAAAACTCTCATTGCTGAGTGCTCTCCCATTGACTGGGCTGTGCCTATCACATCCAGCAGACCAGACATTTCATCAGATGCTGAGGTTTCCCAAGCACATGCCTTTTTGGTAGCTAGTGATGCAAAAGTAGCACCAACAATTGAAACTCTCAATCTTGACTTTGGTGACAGCCCTATATCACCCCATTTAAAAGAACACATACAAGCCCAAAACCAGAAAAGTTGGCACGTTGTGCAAATCGCAAATAAAAACAGAATACAATGACTTGCAAATCTTTTTCAACCCATATTCAACTGAATAGAATGCAAAGACAATATATTTAATGTTCGAACGGAGAAACTTTATTTTGTTTTGCAAATAACCATTAACTTAGAATTCAATGGCAGCAACACATTGCAAAAAAGTTGGCACAGGGACATATTTACCACTGTGTTACATCGCCTTTCCTTTTAACAACACTCAGTAAACGTTTGGGAACTGAGGAGACCAATTTTTGAAGCTTTTCAGGTGGAATTCTTCCCCATTCTTGCTTGATGTACAGCTTAAGTTGTTCAACAGTCCGGGGTCTCCGTTGTCGTATTTTACGTTTCATAATGCGCCACACATTTTCAATGGGGGACAGGTCTGGACTGCAGGCAGGCCAGGGGAGGACCCGCACTCTTTTGCTACGAAGCCACGCTGTTGTAACACGTGCAGAATGTGGCTTGGCATTGTCTTGCTGAAATAAGCTGGGGCGTCCATGAAAAAGACGTCGCTTGGATGGCAGCATATGTTGCTCCAAAACCTGTATGTACCTTTCAGCATTAATGGTGCCTTCACAGATGTGTAAGTTACCCATGCCTTGGGCACTAATGCACCCCCATACCATCACAGATGCTGGCTTTTGAACTTTGCGCCTATAACAGTCCTGATGGTTCTTTTCCTCTTTGGTCCGTAAGACACGACGTCCACAGTTTCCAAAGACAATTTGAAATGTGGACTCATCAGACCACAGAACACTTTTCCACTTTGCATCAGTCCATCTCAGATGAGCTCGGGCCCAGCAAAGCCGGCGGCGTTTCTGGATCTTGTTGATGAATGGCTTTTGCTTTGCATAGTAGAGCTTTAACTTGCACTTACAGATGTAGCGACGAACTGTAGTTACTGACAGTGGTTTTCTGAAGTATTCCTGAGCCCATGTGGTGATATCTTTTACACACTGATGTCGGTTTTTGATGCAGTACCGCCTGAGGGATCGAAGGTCACGGGCATTCAATGTTGGTTTTCGGCCTTGCCCCTTACGTGTAGTGATTTCTCCAGATTCTCTGAACCTTTTGATGATATTACGGACCGTAGATGGTGAAATTCCTAAATTCCTTGCAATAGCTCGTTGAGAAAAGTTGTTCTTGAACTGTTCGACAATTTGCCCACGCATTTGTTCACAGAGTGGTGACCCTCGCCCCATCCTTCTATGTGGATGACTGAGCATGTCAAGGAAGCTGCTTTTATACCCAATCATGGCACCCACCTGTTCCCAATTTGCATGTTCACCTGTGGGATATTCCAAATAAGTGTTTGATGAGCATTCCTCAAATTTCTCTGTCTTCTTTGTCACTTGTGCCAGCTTTTTTGAAACATGTTGCAGGCATCAAATTCCAAATGAGCTAATAATTGCAAAAAATAACAAAGTTTACCAGTTCGAACGTTAAGTATGTGGTCTTTGCAGTGTGTTCAATTGAATATAGGTTGAAAAAGATTTGCAAGTCATTGTATTCTGTTTTTATTTGCGATTTCCACAACGTGCCAACTTTTCTGGTTTTGGGCTTGTACAACGTAGAGTCAACACTGAAGTTGTTAGTGCTTTTTCTAGGCATGATCTAGATGTTGGTAGCGTTGCAGGTGTCTCTCACCATATTGAACTAGAACATCATGTGCCGTTCAAAGAGAGGACAAGACGTGTCTCACCTGCAGACTTCAATGACTTAAAACGGCATCTTCAAGATCTTCTGACTACAGGTGTAATAGAAGAATCTCATAGTCCCTATGCCTCTCCAGTTGTTCTAGTCCGCAAAAAGAATGGAGAGTTGCGAATGGTGGTGGATTATCGCAGACTGAACAATTTAACTAAGAAAGACGCCTACCCATTACCTCGCATAGAGGAGACATTTTCCCTATTGTCAGGTTCAAAGTGGTTCACTGTGCTGGATCTTAAGAGTGGGTATTATCAGCTGGATGTTGAACCTGCAGATCGACCAAAGACAGCGTTTACTACGCCCTTTGGTACCTGGCAGTTCCGCAGAATGCCACAAGGTTTAACTAACGCCCCAGCCACATTTCAACGAACTATGGAGAAAGTGATGGAAGGAATTAACCTCCAAGAGGTTGTTGCCTTCTTAGATGATCTTATCATATTCTCAAGTTCGGTTGAAGAACATGAGGAGAGACTAATGAAGGTCCTCCAACGCATTGCAGATTTTGGTCTCAAACTGTCCCTTTCTAAATGCAAATTCTTTCAGACTTCGGTGAAGTATTTGGGGCATGTGATATCTGCACAGGGGATAGAACCTGATCCAGAAAAGGTAGCTGCTGTAAAAGAATGGCCTCGACCTCAAACAGTTAAGGAGCTGCGGTCATTCTTAGGTTTCACCGGCTATTACAGACGCTTTGTTAGGGATTATGCCAAAGTGGTTAGACCTCTGAATGATTTGTTGAAAGGAGACTGGAGCCCTAGGCATAAAAATTCTAGCCACTGGCCCCGTAAACAGTCACATCCACTTGGGGACAGATGGACCCCTATGTGTCAAACTGCATTTGAGCTCATCATTGAAAAGCTAACATCAGCTCCTGTGCTTGCTTTTTCCAACTGGCAGCTCCCCTATCTGCTTCATACAGATGCTAGCATGACAGGTTTAGGCGCAGCCCTTTATCAGGTTCAGGACGGTCAGACCAGAGTGATAGCTTATGCAAGTCGTGGTCTCTCTAAGAGTGAAGGAAATTATCCTGTGCACAAGTTAGAGTTTCTCGCACTTAAATGGGCAGTCAGTGAAAAGTTCCATGACTATTTGTATGGGGCTAGTTTCAAAGTACTGACAGATAATAATCCTCTAACGTACGTGTTGACCAGTGCTAAGCTTGATGCCACAAGCCATAGGTGGCTTGCAGCACTGTCATTGTACAACTTTGACATTCATTACAAGTCTGGTCAACAAAATGTTGATGCTGACGGGCTCTCCAGGAGGCCTCACGAGCCACCTCAAGATGATGATGAGTCTCAAGAGATAGACAGGAGAATCACTACCCTATTGGATCGTGCCAACCCATCCTCTGATGAGTTTAAGGTTTTGGATAGAGAAGTAGTGAACAGTTTGTACATGTGCCTTGGTGTGACCGATGTTGCAGATGCAGAGGATAGGCAGGGAATGGCTAGGGAGATACCTGCAGTTGAGACACTCTTGTGTGATGAAGGTGCTGTCCCAGAGGATCTGGAAGACCCAGTCTTAGAGCCAGGTCTTTCTGCATTGCCTGAAATGTCTAGAGAGGACTGGTATCATTTACAGAGAAAAGATCATTCTTTGGCTAGAGTTATCCATCTTCTAGAAAATGAACCTGATACTACGACACTAAACATGGTTGAAGAGTCAGAAGTATCTTTACTTCTGCGTGAGAGGTCAAAATTAGTTTTGATAGAAGGTGTACTGCACCGTAAAATTTGCAACCAAAGAGGTGGAACTTTTAATCAGCTTGTGCTACCTAGCAGCCACAGAGAAAGAGCTTTTGAAGGTGTCCATACAGAGACAGGGCACATGGGCATAGACAGAACTCTTGAGCTTGCTAGAGCAAGATTTTTCTGGCCAAAAATGGCTAAGTATATCGAGGCAAAGTGTAAAACCTGTGAAAGGTGTGTGAGAAGAAAGGCAAGGGTACAGAGAGCATCTAAATTAGTGAACATCAAAGTCAGTGGTCCTCTTGAACTTGTTTGCATGGATTTTTTATCTTTAGAACCTGACTCCAGAGACACTCGAAATATTTTGGTGATAACAGATCATTATACCAAATATGCCCAGGCATATCCAACCAGAGATCAGACTGCAAAAACTGTTGCTGCTGTGTTGTGGGAGAACTTCATCAGTCACTATGGTTTTCCCCGGCGGCTGCATAGTGATCAGGGAGCCTGCTTTGAGTCTGAAGTTGTGGCTGAACTCTGCAAATTTGCCGGAATATCCAAATCTCGAACTACACCTTACCATCCTAGAGGCAATCCAGTAGAAAGATTTAACAGAA
>JBBPBX010069474.1:0-18855 GCA_038048925.1 Garcialebias charrua
GGTCTGCTGGGAACGTCTGGCAGAGTCTCCCGTAAGACGGAGCTTTAACTCCCACCTCCGGGAGAGCTTTGAACACGTTCCGAGGGAGGCGGGGGACATGGAGTCCGAGTGGGCCGTGTTCCGCGCCTCTATTGTCGAGGCAGCTTATCGGAGCTGTGGCCGCAAGGTTGTTGGTGCCTGTCGTGGTGGCAACCCTCGAACCCGGTGGTGGACACCGGCAGTGAGGGATGCTGTCAGGCTGAAGAAGGAGTCCTATTGGGCCTTTTTGGCTTGTGGGACCCCGGAAGCAGCTGATAGGTACCGGCAGTCCAAGCGGCATGCGGCTCGGGTGGTTGCTGAGGCAAAAACTCGGGCGTGGGAGGAGTTCGGAGAGGCCATGGAGAATGACTTCCGTACGGCTTCGAGGCGATTCTGGTCCACCATCCGGCGTCTCAGGGGGGGAAAGCGGTACGCGACCAACACCATTTATGGTGGGGTGGCGTGCTGCTGACCTCAACTCGGGATGTTGTGAGTCGGTGGGCGGAATACTTCGAAGACCTCCTCAATCCTACTGGCACGTCTTCCACTGAGGAAGCGGAGCCTGGGGACTTTGGGTCGGGTTCTCCGATCTCTGGTGCTGAGGTCGCCGAGGTGGTTAAAAAGCTCCGCGGTGGCAAGGCTCCGGGGGTGGATGAGATTCGCCCGGAGTTCCTTAGGGCTCTGGATGTTGTAGGGTTGTGTTGGCTTACGCGACTCTGCAATATCGCGTGGACATCGGGGGCAGTTCCCTTGGATTGGCAGACTGGGGTGGTGGTTCCCCTATTCAAAAAGGGGGACCGTAGGGTGTGTTCCAACTATAGGGGGATCACACTCTTAAGCCTCCCTGGTAAGGTCTATTCAGGGGTTCTGGAGAGGAGGGTCCGTCGGATAGTCGAACCTCGGATTCAGGAGGAGCAGTGTGGTTTTCGTCCTGGTCGTGGAACACTGGACCAGCTCTACACCCTCAACAGGGTCCTGGAGGGTGCGTGGGAGTTTGCCCAACCAGTTTACATGTGCTTTGTGGACTTGGAGAAGGCATTCGACCGCGTCCCTCGGGGGGTTCTGTGGGGGGTACTCCGGGAGTATGGGGTACCAGGCCCATTGATATGGGCTGTTAGGTCCCTGTACGACCGGTGTCAGAGCTTGGTCCGCATTGCCGGCAGTAAGTCAGGCTCGTTTCCGGTGAGAGTTGGACTCCGCCAAGGTTGCCCTTTGTCACCGATTCTGTTCATAACTTTTATGGACAGAATTTCTAGGCGCAGCCAAGGTGTTGAGAGGATCCGTTTTGGTGACCTTAGAATCGCTTCTCTGTTTTTTGCAGATGATGTGGTCCTACTGGCTTCATCAGTTCGTGATTTACAACTTTCACTGGAGCGGTTTGCAGCCGAGTGTGATGCGGCCGGGATGAGGATCAGTTCCTCCAAATCCGAGGCCATGGTCTTGAGCCGGAAAAGGGTAGCATGCCCTCTCCGGGTCGGGGAGGAGGTCCTGCCCCAAGTGGAGGAGTTTAAGTATCTCGGGATCTTGTTCACGAATGAGGGAAAACTGGAGCGTGAGATCGATAGGCGGATAGGTGCAGCGTCCGCAGTGAAGCGGGCGCTGTACCGGTCTGTCGTGGTGAAGAGAGAGCTGAGTCAAAAGGCAAAGCTCTCAATTTACCGATCGATCTACGTTCCCACCCTCATCTATGGTCATGAGCTTTGGGTTATGACCGAAAGAACAAGATCTCGGATACAAGCGGCTGAAATGAGTTTTCTCCGCAGGGTGGCTGGACTCTCCCTTAGAGATAGGGTGAGAAGCTCAGTCATCCGGGAGGGACTCGGAGTAGAGCCGCTGCTTCTCCACATCGAGAGGAGCCAGTTGAGGTGGCTCGGGCATCTGGTTAGGATGCCTCCTGGACGCCTCCCTGGTGAGGTGTTCCGGGCATGTCCCACCGGGAGGAGACCCAGAGGAAGACCCAGGACGCGCTGGAGGGACTATGTTTCTCGGCTGGCCTGGGAACGCCTTGGGATTCCCCCGGAGGAGCTGCTCCAAGTGGCTGGGGAGAGGGAAGTCTGGGCCTCCCTACTTAGGCTGCTACCCCCGCGACCCGACCCCGGATAAGCGGAAGAAGATGGATGGATGGATGGATGGATATATATATATAATATATTTCAAATGCAGCATCGTAAAGCATAAATAAGGGAAGTCCCAAAGCTTAACAATTGTGCTAAAACAGTGTAAACTTCTGTGATCGGAAGTTGTGTGTGATTTGCACCACATATTTTTAAACTTTAGTCTCTGAAACACATACATTGTTTCTTGACTCTATATGCAGCAGGTGTAGATGTGGAGGGAACTGTCATGGTGCTGTACTTCCTGTTTTTTAACCTCAGTAAATGATGTAATTCATTTTCTTTACCCTCGTTTCCTTTCTGGGTCGCAAGAAGCTGGTGCATACCTTCCACAGTCTGCGAGAGGCGGGGGACACCCTGGACAGGTCACTAGTCCATCACAGACAAACGAGACAAACAAACATTCACTCTCACTCACACCTGGGGACAATTTAGAGTTACCAATCAGTCCAACATGCATGTTTTTGGTCTGTGGGAGGAAATTATATTTTTATTTTAGCAAGATAATGTGGATAGGATTTCAAGAATTTCAATTTAAATATTTGAGCTTGAAAGAAATAGTTTAAACAGGGCAAAACACATTAAAACAAATTGAAATGACTTTGATTACAAACCAGTCAAAACAGATATAAGGTAATACTCATTATATATCATAGTTTATCTATTTTAAATTTGTATGTAAAGTCAACACAGATCGTGTCAATTTAAAGTTGAAGCGATGTGTGATGCTCAAGTTCATTGGGACTGAAACAATTCATTTTATTTTTAAAACCACCAGTGGCTCCACTGTAAAGATAAAGATTCACATGACCAGCAAGAGAAACAAATAATGTTTTCCTAAATAAAAACAGGAGAGGATTTTGATTTGCATGGTCCCATAACATCAAATAAATTCTGATTCATATAGATGTTATATTTTAATCAACATGGAAGCCAACATTGGGTGTTTTCATTGATGCTGAAACTTTTATAACAGAATATTTTATGCTCTCATTTCAATAAAAATATATCTGGTCATACTAGATCATGGGTGTCAAACCCACTTACAAAAGGGGACCAAAATTTAAAAAAAATTCTAACTAAGGGCTGGTTTCAGAATTTACATGAATTCAAGTTAGTTCTTGGTTGTAGGTTCTTCAACAAGAGTTTGATTGGACTAATTGGACATTCTCTGTTGCACTTTTGACATAATCAAAGATTACTGAAAAATATTAAATGCTAAAAGTACTTTACATTTAAAATAACATCTTGGGGGCCAGATAAGATGTCAACGAGGGCCACATTTGGCCCCGGGGCCTTGCTTTGTTTGACACATATGTACCACATGTTCTGTATCATATCATAGATATTTTTGCATGTTAATGTGATGCAGTAAAGTTTCGTTAATGACTAAATAAAGTCTGAGGATGTTTAGTGCAAATAAAATCAGTTTTCATTCCATATGTAAAATAATGAATGGCTACAGATCATCACTGTAGATGGGATAAAAATAAAGGCAGCCTTAATGACACCTCAGAAAATATTTCACGTGCAGCAAAACTTTAAAAGATTCACGTTAAAGCTGAACATGTGCCGTCCTTCTTTACAGATTGTTTCTGAATCGTCCCATTGTAAGTGTTAAATCAGCTGGATAGAAGGAACGTTAAGTTTGGTCTATGTGACGTGGGTGTGGAGATGTCGCAGGAACTCTCCTCTTGTTGTTGAGTCTCCAGGAAAAACTGCTTGGCAGAACTCGCACACGTGAGAGTGCAGCGCTATGTCCGACATCAGAGCTCCTCCTCCCTGGTTCAGGAGGTCACCGGCACGAGGCCCACAGTCGGTCGCAGGCGTCTGAAAAAGATCACGGAAAGGAGGAAGGAGTTAAAAATGATAAGAGACAGAGACACTCGTGTCCAGAAAAGACACTCACCCTTGCTGTGCACTGAACCCTGTCCTCACAAAGACCATTCTGCTCCATTTTTAATTTGTCAAAACCAGCGCCGAGGTGTCCTGAAGAGTCAGAGGTCAACATGAAGGAACCCGTTTTCTCCGTCTTCTCATTCTGCTTTCTGTGCTGAGGCACGTCCACACTGAGCTTTGACATGTCTTCATCAAGGAGAGCGAAGAAAGTCCCATTTTTACAAGGCGAGTGTTCAGCTCCACGTGGTTCTGCAGGGTCCAGTATTCTAGGTCTCAGTGGTTGAGGCTTTTCATACAGAGACGAAGGGACTTCATGGCTGCGCTCCACAGGGAAGGAGATCAGATCACTCGCGTCTCCGTTGAGAGCAGGGGCACCTGCATGAAGGTGGAGATGTTAGGTTAAACAACCGACACGCAGCTGGAGAGCGCTGGAAGTGAAAAGCAGACCTTGTTGTTTCTGCAGGGCTGTTGTGAGTTGATGCAGCAGGGCCGCCTGTTTCAAGCAGAGTGACCTCAGGCGAAGAAACTGCTGGTAGAGTTCAAAGTAGGCTTCCTCCATGTCTCCAGCTCAGGGACCTGCTTCTGTAAAACATCACATGGATCAAATGTGGTTATTTTCACTGGTCAGTGTTTATACAGACGCTCCGGACAACATGCACACTGATGATGGGAAGTTATAACCAGCACAGGTAGCCATGATATTCATTTTGTTGTAACATCTGCAAACTGTGGAACAGGGTTCCTGCTAGGGGGCGGCCGTGGTGTAGTGGTAAGGGCAGTCGTCTCCCGATCGGAAAGTTGGCGGTTCGACTCCCGGGACCCGCACCATGTGTCGTTGTGTCCTTGGGCAAGACACTTAACCCTGAGTTGCTCCCGGTAGGACTGGAAAGCACCTTGCATGGTAGTCTGCCGCCACCGGTTTATGAATGTGTGTAGCATTCAATATATGTGTAGCACTTTGAGATTTTCAGTAATGAAAAGTGCGTTATAAATTGAATTAATTATTATTATTATTATTATTATTATTATTAAAATAAGTAAGTCTGGGCAGGAAGAGGTAACGTTTTGTTTTAAAACTTGTTCTTCGGTTGTAGTAATTGATCAATAAACATAAAGGTTAACTCCAACAAAGTTCAGTCAGGTCATCTGGACAGTTTCTTTTTTTTTTTTTGCCAAGAAAAATCTCTGTAAAAAATTTGCCAAGAAAGTTAAAGGATGTATCCATGAACTTTTGAATTTCTGTGAAAATTCTTAACATATCTTTAATATGTAATTTACTCTTAAATAAACTACAGGTAGACTTTTGTATTGGAGCATTTTGTGTGGCTGCTGTTCGGGTTTCCAGGTGAAGGAAAAAGTAAGATCCAGATCGGTCTGACTCTTAAACAAACTGGGAGAAAAGAAGTGGCATTGCTAGACCTAAAGCCATACTGGGCACACCACGCAGTAACAAACCACCCTAGAAAACTTCCCATTCCTATAGAAACTTTGCAAGTACCCATATACTGTATGTACCCTGTTGGTCAGGGGTGTCAAAGTCAAATACACCGAGGGCCAAAAAACAAATTTGCTACAAGCCAAGGGCCGGACTGGTTCAATGTTTATTATAAGGGGGTGATATAAGATTTTTTTCTTCTTCTTTCTGCACTCTTTTCATTCAGTGTTTTCTTTTTGATTAATTTGTTTTATTTTGTCTCTTTTAAATGAATGAATAAATGAATTAAATAAAATATTAAATAGCTTTACATCTGCTAAGTTCTTGGCATAAACCAACACAGACATGTTCCTGCTTTTAGTATTTTACATTGTTTTATAATGTAGCTGTTTATGTTTCGTTTTGTTTTTAATACAGTTTTCTTATGATTTTTAATTAATATGCTTTTTTATGATTGTTTACTGTTGGCTGCAAGTATCAAGCTGTGAAATCCTTCATTTTCTACAGCTGATAGCTGTTGGTCATTAATTATGATGAAGTTTAGCAACTTCTCAGTGAACATTTGAGCTCCGTGGCTTCAGCGGTGTGTTTTTATTGTTCAATCCTGGGCGGGCGCTCTGATTTCGGTCAGCCGCTCTCAGCCTGTCCCTCCTACGAGACGGGCAAGACAGCGGGTTGGACTGGCTAGCTGTTAGCTAAAGTGCTACTCACTCAGTCCGCACGCTGTAGCTGGCTGCAAACTATGAAATGGATTTCCTGAATGTGACGTGAGGCGGGTCTTATTACTCTGGGTTCATGAGACACAACTCCGGATCGGATCGGCCTCATCCCTACAACCATTGCATTGTGGGAATGTAGTGTTGGAGCGTGCAAAACACCAGCGGGCGGCTGTGGCCTGCGGGCTGTTTCTAATAGTAATTAAATATCATCCAGGGGACCATAGATAATTAATTTGCGGGCCGGATCTGGCCCACGCCTTGACATATGTGCTGTAGGTACACCAATAGGTACCTTGCAGTTACCATATAATAACACTGTAAGTACTCGGTATGCACCACCATAAATATCCTGTATGCACCCCTGTAAGTACCATGTGAGTACCTCGTCATTATCCTGTAAGAACTGTGATGGCAAACACTAAGAACTCCACAAGATTACCTTATAAGTACTTTGTATGTGCGCCTGGAAATACCCTGTAAGTATTCAGTATGTACCTCTGTTATATATCCCTGTATGTATCACTGTACTCTATAAATACCAGGTTTGTTAGTATTTTACATTCCGCTATTAGACTGTGTTGGGTCTCCACCCCATACGCCTTCAAGTAAGACGAGTACTGCACGTTGATATTAGTTTTTAAAATGTTTCTTCTCAGAATGCCTGCTGGAATTGTTATTTTTTTGCTTTGTGAATTTCCATCAAAGTGTATGACCCAGAAAACTGGGTCCGGCAACACCTTTAGAGAAAGTAATTGCATATTTTCAAGAACAGGTTTTAAGTTTACGGGGGGGGGGAGGGGGTTACCCAATATGGCTGCTTTGTTCAATGTGGCTTGTTTTTTTTTTTAATTTTCAGCTATGACATGAACAGTTGTTGCCTTTCCTACATCCTAGTTCTTTTTATTTATTTGTAGAATCAAGATACAAACAGTAAATATGAAGACGAGTGAAGAACAAAGATGAACTAAATAAACAAGCCAGATTATACTGACTAGCCAATAAAAACCCACAAATAAGCTTTTTGTTATTGGTCTATATGTTTTGTGTTCGTCTGAAAGAGTATAAAGTTATAACATCTCCTGTGTCGTGCTGCAATTTGCATGTAAACACAAGCCTGCTTACCTGTCATGATATGACTGGACTTGTCGTTTGCCCTTCCAGGAGTCATGGAAATCTGCAGTCTGAGTTTTCTCCAGTCAAGCCCAAATGTCATCCAGGCCTCCTGTCGTCGTCAGAGGAAAACAAGCATCACTCAGGTTGAAGCTGGACTCTTGATAAAAGCTCTGGTAACTCAATAATCCAGTCTTCACACGATGCCAAACAGCCTTCAGCCAAACCTCTCGCAGAAGAAACGCACCAACACAGAAATGTTTAGACGAGCTGAAAAATCAGGAAGTAGCTCTTGAAATGCAGAAGCAGCACTCGTTTAGTTTAAAAAGGAACTGCACCGCCTCTCGTATTTAAAAACACGTCTTTGCATCGACCTCTAAGTGGAAAATAACAACTTTCTGTTTTAACTCACTGACGCACGAAAGGAGAAACTCATCAGTTTGACTTTTGTGAACCTGAACTGATAGAACATGCAAAGTGTGTGTGTCTTTGTTTATGTTACCTTCTAAGGCCCATTATGCCAACTTATACTGCATTGTGAGGACCAACTGCTCCTTATGGAGCTCAAAGCCTGGGCCCCATAAGAAGAAGTGTTGGTGGGTTAGGTTTAGGGTTAGGGTATAGAAATCAATGAAAAATGAATGGAAGTCAATGCAAAGTCCCTATAAAGATAGAAAGACAAACGTGTGTGAGTGTGTATTTCATTGCTTCTACTGACAGTCACATTTAGCTATTATATGTTAATAAAAGTGTCATATTGTACACAGATTTGTGGGTAATACTAAAAACAAATGTGTAATCAGTGAATACTTTTTACCACAAAAACAAAAACATTAATATATGTATGATAAAATGTTTTTACCTGTGACTGTGGGAGCAGCTGTCGTTTTCTTACCTTATTTAAACTACACAGATTTTATTTTCCTAACGTCGGCAATAAGTCACGTGATGTTTCGTAAATCATGATAAAAGAAAATAAAAGCTTTACTCACAAAGATAGATAGTTCTCCAGCAGGAAGAGGTTCAGCTGAATCAGATCCGCATGTTTTTCCTTCTTGACGTCATCACCACACCTGTCAGGTGAACAAGCCACACCTCTTCCTGTTAACAGCGATGCCTTCAAAATAAAGAGCCGACCTGTTGTGTGGAAAAAGTGTCTCAAAAATTGGTCAAAAGAGAAGAAAATAAATAACAAATAAATGTCCAACCCTTCATGATGCAGAAATAAAAATAATTTGACATATTTATTGTCCACCACCACCAAAAGCTAACTTGTTCTCATTCAAAGATGGCTGCCACAGCCGACTGACCTTAAAAATACAAAATAAATGTAGCCTGCAGTCAATTTAAAAAAAATATGCTAACATTCAAAGATTTTATTGTTAGAATTTTGTTTATAATTTTCCCATTAATTTAGTTCCTGTTTGTTAGGAAAATATTTCATGGATGGACAGATTTTAATGAAACTTTCAGTAAATATTCACTGGATGCACCTCTGCAAACGATAACAGCCAAGTCGATTTAAGATGGCTGCCACAGCCAACTGACATCAGAAAACATAAAACTAACTTTAATTAAGTCAGTTTTCAAATTGCTAAAAGGCTGATGTGGTTGTAGTTGAGAGTCATTCACAACAAATACTCTGAGTGCTTATTGTGCAAGATCGTTGCCTCAAACTTCAACATTAACCGCTGGCGTTAACGCTGTTCGGTTGTTAGCAAAATATCTCACAAAAAACACATGGCTTTAATGAAACTTTCAGAATAGACTTCTATTCAATGTGGTTACCACAGCTGTCTGTGGTGGTAACTGAGAGTCATTAACAACACATACTCTGAGCATGACATTATTGCACGAGGATGATGAGCACATTAGTTTCAAGGTTTGAGCAAAACAACTCTGTCATTTCTCAACATTAGATGATCTCAGCCTAAAACTCCAGCACATAACGAAGCAGGCGATGTGCATTCCTTCAAGGAATACTGAGTGTTGAATTTTATTTAAAAGTTTACATTTTAAGCATGCAGTCTGGTTTGTTTAGTTTGTGTGTGCGGGATGTTTTGTCACTTAATAAAAGCTCAAAATGTCTCCAGCATTGCCTGCTGCAACTTTCAGCAGAATAAACCTAAATAAAATATATTTTTTTTTCCCTCTGTTTTTTATTTTTTTATTTTTTTACTAATTGAGGCTCAGATCCTGGAAAGCAGATTAAAGATAAAAAATACAAATCAAAATTTGGCAGCCAGGATATCCTATAATTCTGCTAGTAGGCTTTAATTAATCTTTTTTTTATTCATTTTTTTTTTAAATCTAGTGGCCCAATAGTTTTTAGTTAAAGACATATTATGGATTTTACTTTGGTAAAAAAAAAAAAATTGTAAATACTCACATTGGTTCAGTTAAAATGTCCCAAGGCATTAAAATAAGCATCTGGCTTTCAACCCAGTTTTAATTTTTTTGTCACTCAGGAAGTCTTGAAGATTTTAATGAACATTAAAAGTTCAATTAACAGTGGGAGTGGTGGCGCAGAGGTTAAGAAGGTGCGCTTGTGATCGGAAGGTCGCCGGTTCAAGCCCTGGTACCGACAACATCAAAGATGTGGGTGGGATAAGTGAAGCGGTCCCACTTGTCTCCACCCTCATCTGCCCCACTCTGGGCCCTTGAGCAAGGCCCTTAACCCACACCATCTGCTCCCCCGGGAACCCTAGATATCAGCTCTCTGCTCCACACAGAGGGCTGTGGTTGCTCGGTGGTCTGTGGTTGTGTCAGGAAGGGCATCTGGCAGTAAAAACTGCCAAATCTTCGTGCGACCAGTTCACTGTGGCGACCCCTAACGCAGGGAAAAAAGCCGAAAGAAGAAAAAAAAAATTAAAAGTTCAATTAACTGGCCTCCAATTACCGTACTTTTCTGCAGTTTTTAAAAGATGGTGTGATGTTTCACTAATTAGAGGAGTGAAAACAAGTCTAAATCAAAAGCAAATCAAAGAGGTTATTATAGAAGGACAGCTGGTGAAGTAATTTAAAAGGCTGAAGAGGTTTGTGTGGCACTGGAAGAGCTGCTTGAACAATCAATCGAGAAGCCAAGACTTGATTGATCCTCAGAGTTAAATTGGTTATTAAAGACAAACATCTCTTTTCTCTCGTTTTAGGGTTAAGCATAGAGCCTGAGGAATTATTATTACATTATGAATTTAACATACAGTAATTTGCTGTTTTACTTTACTGTTCCCTTCATCTGATTTATTGTATTTTATGCTTGACTTTTACATATTTGATGTTGTTTGGCTTATTGTTGAAACACTTTGGTCTCCAGTTATTACTCTTTAAATTTAGGGGAGTGGTGGAGCAGAGGTTAGAGAAGATGGGCCTGTGATCGGAAAGTCACAGGTTCAACTCCCCAGACTGACAACATCAAAATGTGGGTGGAAAAGGTGAAACACCCACACCTGCTTCCACCCTCATTTGCCCCACTCTGGGCCCCTGAGCAAGGCCCTTAACCCCCACCATATGCTCCCAAAATCAGGTCTCTTTTGAAAGTTAGTTCTCATGACTCAACTACCGGTACCTGTATAAATAAATAAATAAACTAATTAATTAATTAAATCAAACTCACTACCACACAGTACTGTCAACACTGTCAGTTTGTAAAAGATTCTTGTGAATCTCTGTCACAGTGGCCAAATAACTTCAACCTTTGAGAGTGAATATCTGTATTATCTTAAAATACAAATAATCTACATTATCTTAAAATACTGTATTTTTCTTGTGTGTTTTCTGCTAATTTGTATTTTTATTTAGTGTTCTTCAGTTCAGGAAGTCTAATTTAATTTCAAGTATTTAATATCTCTGACTGTAAACTTCACCAACAGCTAGAGTTACCAACATATAATCCATCCATATCTTTACCCGCTTCTTAACCCAATGTGCACAGTTCCTTTCAAAACGCTCAGGTCCTGACGAAACACAATCCTTTGCTAATCTAATCTAGATTATCTGGTTTTAGCAGTTAGCACTTGCACTGTTGCAGATGTGTGTGTCCCTTTCACATCTGACTGACCTTTTATTTTGCCTTCACACAAGGGTTACAGTCTGTGAATTCATTTTGATATATTTTAATTATAAAATAAGATTTACCCAAATCTTAATTCTACCCGATTACCCATCTTAATGTAATTGGGTTTCTGAGATGGTGATGGAGTTGCGATCTGCCAGGGTGTACCCCACCTCTCACACATTGACCGCTGGGTATGAGCACCAGTGACCCCCACGACCCCAAAAGAAGCGGGTAAAGATAATGGATGGATGAATTTCTGATAGTTTGACCAGAAGAGTACTGATGTGTTGAACGCCTGTTGAGAGAGGTCTTTGTTCAGCCTTGAGTGTGTGTCTCCAGTGAGCAAGCTGCCTGTATTTTAAGAGTGTGTGGCATCCTAAGTGTCCAGTCATGTGTTCAGTTCAGCTGATATAGATTTATAAATAGGTCAACATTAAGGCAGAAATCATAGGAGCAGCAGAGTGACTTCCATCTCATCCATCCAGCACATTTTGCCCTCAGTGTCAACACCTGGCAGACGGTTTACAGCCAGCACCTTGTGATTTTATTGAGATGACATCTAACTCGGCTTCAGACGATTATGTAAGGTTGTGTTAATAGGCCTGGCAGCCTTCGTCCTTGTATCATTGAGACATAAAGTTAAGTCTTTGTCATGTACGTCTTCTGCCTGAGCACATCTCACTTACAGTTGCGCCCTAAAGTGGAAGAAGTTTTAGGACAACAGACCAGTTTTCTTAGGGCTCATCTTCACAAAGATACAACATTATTATTTTTTTACATTTCTTTATGTGTTGTGTGTGCAATAATTGTTAACACGTTGCACTGTTTTGACAAGAGCTTCAGCAAAACTTACTAAAGCACATCTCAAAGCCACGGCACAGTCTCAGTTGTGTTTTACAGTGCCAGTAAGCCAATGGTGACCATTTAAACCAAGTTCAAGAATCTTTATTAACCTCAAGGGGCAACTTGTTTCAGTCAGTAGGCACATAAAACATCCATACTAGACAAGACATTGAGACATTAAAATAATACTGGACATGAAATAATCTTTGTTTGTTGAGAAACCTGATCGTTAAATAATAAATAAATGTCACATTTTTGTCATCTGTGTATGTTTCCCAAACAAGATGAAATTCGTCTCTGCATTTAACCCAACCACCACCAGGTGATGCAGTGGGCAGCCATAGAAGGCGCCCGGGGAGCTGGGGAAATAGGTGTGCACTCATAGACACCCCAAGGTGTGTAGTGGCCGTGGCCGGGGTTCGAACCTGGGTCCTTCGGGTCCCAAGTCGGCAGCCCTGCCTCTATCATCTTGGCCCCATATAAGTTATAGGGATGAATGAGTTTTTCAATCTTATTATTCTACATCTGGGTGGCAGATATCTGCATCCAACCTGAACTCACCATGGAGTGAGTGATCAGGATCTGCCAGAATCAGCCTGGCCTTGTTCAATGACCCACCTTGTGTAGGTCAGTGAGGTAGAGCAGTGCCAGCAGTTTTGCTGCACATCCTGACAATCCCTGAGTTTGGTCCTGTTTTCATCTCAAAAGTCCAGCCTAACAATTCAGTTCAATTCAGTTTATTTATATAGTGCCACAACAGAAGTCATCTCAGGGCACTGAACAGAATTGTTCATGTAATAATAATAATTTAACACTATCTTTCTGAGGAGCAGGCTGCTTTGACTTTAACTCCATCACAGAACTCTCATCTTGAGCAAGCATGAAGGTGATACACCTTGGTCTCTGAAAACTCTCGGTGGTACATCTGTTTCTCTGAAACTGCCCGTGAGACACCTTTTCTTAAAACCTTCAAGAAGAAGACAGTGGACACTGTTTATTCCATTAATTTGAATCACAGACACAAATTAAATCACCAAGAGACTCTTTAATTTTGTTCTAATTCAAATAATCAAAAGGAATAACCTTCTGTTTTGAAGTATCATCACTATTTTCAATATGTTGATAATTAAATGACGTTGTTTAATTGAAGGACAAGCCAACGTGTACTTTTCAGTATTTGTGTAAAAGTGTTATAGACGGTTAATCAGTTTTAATCATAAAGCTGGCACCTGTTTTTCTCTCTTTCTCTAAAACACTTTCTCAGTCACTGACCTTCTCCTTGAATTCTAATAACCTCCTCCCACTGGTCGAACGAACCAATCGGAAGAACCAAGTATCAGTAGGTCAAGCTCTCTACAAAAGCTCTGACTTCCTGGAATGGTTCAGTTCTGCTGGAGGAAGTTGAGATGTACAGTAATGACTTTTTCCTTGCTGTTGGACGTCTGGTCACGAGCCAAAGACCTAGTCTCATCAGCTGAGGATTTATGGCACGCCTGCTGTAAATCTGATTCGAGCTTAAAAGCTCCAAGTTTCTTAATGAAAATTACTTTTGGGGAATATTTTATTTTGGAAACCAAACCGAAACTACTTGCCATTACTCTGGTCCGATTAAGGCGGACACTGGGACGCTGAAAGTGTAAACACGTTGGAGACAGGTTTTGGACCTAACTGGACCAACAAACCTTTTACGTCCACGGCTGGAAACCCTCTCTTTACCAGAAGGACTGTCATCACAAGGTAATGAGTTGCTGATTGTTTTACTAAAGTGGACCGGTGTTCATCGTATGTTGCCCGGAGGGTGTGCCATGTTCTGGTTGAACTCATTCCAAGATAATTTCCCCCTCTCTTTCCTCCTTCCTTACTCCTTATCCAGTAACATTAAGCTAAAGAGCCTTCAGATATAAGTAATATGTCATCTCATTACTTGATTCTGTTGTCTACAATTTAATCTGCTGACATTTAATTTATAGGAAAATCTGATCAATCAATCAATGTACATGTTATGATGTAAAAAATTTATGATTTGTTAATAAATGATTCCATTTCTATGATGGGTCAACCATAATTAACGTTTCATGTCACATACATCTCTTATCTGGTCACAAAATGTATTGTTTAATCCGAAAAAGAAGAGAACCCGTGAATAATTGATGATAAAGTTGTGTCAGGATAAAACCTGCTCATCTTACATCTGGTGGACTCTACGGTTCAGTAAATCTGACCTTACCTGTACCCCTACAAAGGCAACAGTGGGAAGGAAAAACTCCCTCATGAGGAAGAAACCTTTTGCAGAACCAAGCTCAGGACAAGCGGTCACCTGCTTCAACCGGATAGGTTAAAAGAGACTCGATAAAACTCAAATAAAACTTTCTCATGAAAGTCGAACCAACATTAAATCACAGAGCTTCAGATAAAAAGACATTCTCTGCTGGGCCTCCTTACAAAGTGAGTTCACATGGGGGTCAAAGGTCAGTTTGTCATCGAGGACAGTTCCCAGATATTTATACTGTTTTGATGCACCACCTCAACAGCTTCACCTGAAGAGTCTGTTCTAAAAATCAGTGACCATCTCCTTTGTCTTATAAACATTTAACTTTAAAAAGGAAGAAGCGCACCAAGTGTTTAAACTTTAAAACATTCACTCCTCAACAATCACTGCATTTATGTCAGCTTCGTTTTTTCTTCTTCTGTTTTCCTTTCTTCGAAACACTGAACACTTTTTTTTAGACCATGATGGTGAGATCCATCTTTTGGGTCATTAATCAAAGTCAAAGTCAAAGTCAACTTTATTGTCAGATCTGCAATATGTACTGTACAGGACATACACAAGACCGAAATTGCGTTTCTCTCAGTCCCTCGGTGCAACAGTAAACATCTAAACATTGAAACACTGAAACATATAATAATTGACATAAGCATAAAATAGTAAAACTAACACTGTCCTGAGTTTTTTGCATAGTGGTATAAGAGTATGAAAATTTACCAAGTAAATTGGTAAATTAATCAAACCTTTCTTTTATTTTTGTCTTATTTCTTGAAGATGCAGTGTTCAGGTTCTGTTTGACTGAAAGGATAGTTTGAATCAGATGAAGTGAGGTTGACGACTTGTCAGTGTCTTACAGGCTGTAAGCAGCAGTCAGGACAATCTCAAGCTTGAAGAATCAAAACGGCAATCTCATAGGAGAGTCAAGGAGGGTTTAGAGGAAAGCGAATGCAAAAACAAATTTCAAGAATCAAACAGCTCAAATATTTTATAGTGGATGCCATAAAGTAAATTTAAATCACGTTGGTTCATCAGATGGTTATTTGAACGAAGGACTGATTGTGTTGCAGACTCACATAAACTCCATAAAACCCTACCTCAAAAACTCCGAACTATTCCTTTAAGACCTGTCACTTTTTTGTTTAATTAAGATTTTTGAGGCTGCTTCACACACCATGTCCAGATGTGCCAAGTTTCAGTTGACATGTCTTTGGTAGTCCATTTAACAGAGAAAAAAATGTGACGGATTTGGCTGTGTTTTCTTTAACTTTATAACTATAAGTTTTTATTTATTTATTTATTTATTTATTTTGCTGAGGGGTGTTTTATTGTAGAGATTTAAAAAAAAAAAAAAAAGCTTTTGGAACAAGCAGTTTGTTGCAATGCACATAAACATGCAATTTAACATTAGTTTTTTTGGTCCAAGTATTTCAAGCATATACAGTATAGACAAGCTTTTGGAAAGGGTCAAAATTACACTTTATTTTAAACAAAATAAAACGGACTGCTAAGACAAGATGAATCTGAGCAGAGTGCTCCTCGTGTAGCAGTGAGAACGCAGCTAAGTGGATTTCCCGGCCTGTTAAACGTCCCGATGAAGATGTAATGAACACATCACGGTTTCCCTACTGAGTTGCAGCCGACGCAGGTTGTTAATGGTGCAAGATTATTAGAAAGTGTCAAGATGCTGTCACGAAAAAAAATACACCCACAGCGATGTCAAGCTGATATGACTCAGACAGTGGGCACGGATGACTTCACTCAGCAAAAGTAAAGAAGCATCTGGCTTGTCTTGTTGTTTAAAAGTATGAGTTCTTGATTTAACGGTTTCCAGTGTTTTAGACTCTGAACCTCAGTGTTAACGTTTAAAGATGCTAAACGTTAAAGAGGTTACCGTTTTTTAGGATTTAAAATGTGCCTTACTGATTCCTGGAGTTGTTTATATTGCACCTTATATCACCTTCCTGTGGTGGTGATCGTTCTGGTTTGCACCATGTGCTCACTTTGACCTTGAACCCCCTCGTCCACCTAAACACACAGATTCATTCTACACCCCATTAACAAGACCCCCCCTGCTTTACAGCCACTTTGATCTTAAATTGGAGCTCTGTGTGTGTGTGTGTGTGCGTGTGTGCGTGTGCATATGTGTGTGTGTGTGTGTGTATTGTGGGGGTGGTTGCCTTGAATAACTCCCAGGCAGGCAGCCAGGCTCTGTCATCTGCCAGCGCAACACTATCCTTCCTGTCAATCTTGTTTTATAATTGTAACATTCTCATATTCTCCATCTGAGCAGAGAGAAGTTTCCAACATAGTGGTGCACACATGCACACACACGCACGCATGCACGCACGCACGCACGCACGCACGCACACACACACACACACCACAACCAACAGTTTTGAAGCTATGTCCAACCTGCTGCATTTTTTATGTTGCAACAAAAACTAATGTTACTATTGCATTAGCGGTAGTCCTCGAGTCACGTCGCATTTCCATTCCTACGGCTGTTCGCATGTTGAAAATCGCCGTAAGTTGGAAGTACACACGAGCTGCCATTTATACACGTACATGTACAGTACTGTACAGTTACCAAGCACTTCGCCTATCCTAACACAGCACTTCGCCTATCCTAACACAGTACCCTACATAATTATCAAAAAACACATACAGTACAGTACATTTGGAGCCATAATGAAGGAGTTAATTTCTTACTGGTAGCTGGTGAAGCCTGTTAGCATGTTAGCTCGTTGCTCGTCCGACCTCTGCTGCTTCACGCGGTCCAAACTGTTTACAGGAAGGACTGTTAGCATGTTAGCTCCATACATTTGGAGCCATAATGAAGGGAAAAAGAGTTAATAACTTACTGGGAGTTTCTCCGCGTTAGCATGTTAGCTCGGTGTTCCCGCGGTGAGCTGGTGGTGTCGGCAACGTGGTAGGATACGGCGTGGCGGAGCGATTGGCGGCTGTTGCTCCTGGCCTGAGACGTCCACAGAGTTCCCCGAGTGTTTCCAGCTCATTTATCCGTATGAGGCAACCTCTGATCGGACACACGGTCCTCCAAAGCCGGCTGTCGAGGCCGGAGCTAACCGAAGCTAACCGAAAGCTGGCGGACACACTGCCGAAAACTGGCAGACACTGCCGAAAACTGCGTAAATCGTCTTCTAAGTAATAATAATAATAATAATAATAATACTTTACTTATAAAGCCATTTAAAACAACCACAGCTGCAACAAAGTGATGTACACATGAAATCAAGAACATTTAAACACATAAAATAAGATTTTTCAAAATTGTTATTTTTTTATTTAATTTTATATTTTTATTAATAAGATGCATGCGTAACACCGAATCGCCATAAGTCGCGACCGCCGTAAGTCGAGGACTACCTGTATATGAAAATTAAACCTCAGTGCAAATTTATTTGTTCTTATTGCAAAAAACCTGTCAGTGTACTGCAAGTAATCTATTCTAGCTTTGTTTTAAATTGTTTTAGCAAGAATACATAAATGAATTAGTCACAAGTTGTACACAGTTAATCAAATGTGAAAACAGAGTTGTGTTTCTGAAAGCAGAAAGACGTAAAAATAAAGGAAAGAAGCACAGGAAGTTTTACTAATTAGAATGTTAATGTAATTAAATGAATTGCAACTTTAGGCGGCCCGGTGGCTCAGTTGGTAGAGCTGTTGCCTCTCAGCAAGAAGGTTGCAGGTTCAAATCCCAGACCAGGACCTTTCTGGGTGGAGTTGCATGCTCTCTCTGTGCATGTGTGGGTTGGATATGAGCACCAGTGACCCCCTCGACCCAGTTAAACAGTTGAATATAAAAGTAAAAAAACATTTCCAGATATTTCACAAAGATAACAAAGGTATTGACCACTCTTTGTCAGAAAATAATTTAAGAAATTTAAAATAGTGTTTTCTTGTCCAAAATTGACAAGGACTTGATAGAAGTTATGGTAGGTGATATAATTCAAAATAGAACAATGTTGCAAAAAACATGAAAATAAAAGAATTATACAAAGTGTACATTGTATGTCTTCGCACAGAGAAACAATTACAAACCACTACCGGTACTTAAAGTCTGCACTTTGAGATTTTTATTAATGAAAAGTGCGGTATAAATTGAATTTATTATTATTATTATTATTATTATTATTATTATTATTATTATTATTATTATTATTATTATTATTCTGTAATCTTTGGATCTTTACATAACACTGCATATAGACACAGAGCTGGAAAAAACACCTATAAGCCATCCTTATTAAATGTTCTAATCATAATTATCAATTGAAATTACCACAGTAACAACTAAAACCAGGTCTAGGCCTTGGGGCCTAGACCTGGAGCTGCATCGGTGCAGCGGGTTCCGGTGGGGGCCTATGAGTCTGTCGCTG
>JBBPBX010069475.1:0-18854 GCA_038048925.1 Garcialebias charrua
GTCTCAGGCGAGCGATGCGACTCAACTGGTTCACAAACAAAAACAGGCTGAGATTGATCGTTTAACTAAAAGTTTACAGGATGCAAATGAGACCCGTGATGAACTCATGAAATGCCAAGGTCATACTTTAAAGTTATACGAGGAGACCACACAGAAAAATGTCAGGATTCAGGCACGACATGATGCGGTCATTCTTGAAAAAGATGAACTATACAGTCGGTGTTGTGAATTACAGCGCGAGTGTACAGACAACCGCTCTGAATTAAAAGAATGCAGGGAGAAGCTGGCCTCAACTGAATACAAATTAAACCAAGAAAAGAAAAAACGTCTGGCATTAATTAAGGGTCAGTCACCAGATGAGCCCAGAACACCAACACCACCGCCTAGAACACCATCACCACCGCGCCGTCCCTTAGGGCCTCTAAAACCGACAATCCCACCGGATGCACCGGTAAGTGGATCTGATAAAAACCCACAAATACCTCTGTCAATGGCTGAACTACGGAATATGGCGAAAAGCATTCAAACCTTCGCTCCTGGCCCGATGGGCTCACATGAAACCAAGATCTATCTCGATGACCTTGATTTCCAGCTTCAACGCTTCCCAGACGCTACAGCTGATGATAGAATCTGTCTGTTAAGGTTAACATCGGACAGGACGGTGCATGCTTTTATGAAGCGTCAACGAGAAGCAGTGATGAAAGACTACAGTCTTCTCTGTGCTGCGCTGATAAAGGAGTTTACTCCTTGCACGGGGCCCGATGGCATCATAACAGCAAATCACATCAAGCAAGGTAGGAATGAACACCCGAGGTCATATTATGACCGAATATTCCGTGCCTATTTCGGGGACAGATGCGAACCTGAAATGGAGGAGGAGGTAGGGTTTAAGTATATTTTCAGCCAAAACCTCTGCCCTGACATAAGGGAGAAAGTTCATGTCAGCGCGAACTACAAACGGAGGTCCATCGAAGAAATAAGAGAGTGCGCGATAGATGTTTTTACAAGTCGCACACCAAACAAAACACCTTTTGAAGTGTGTCCTGGTGAAATGGTCAAATCCAACTCACTGGAGCTGGAAGGGTCGCGGAAACCGACTCCCCATCCTAAAAAGGATGAGAGAAAACAGAATTTTCGACCTAACAGACCCAGTAGGGAGGGTGCCCGCTATGACTATGAACCACAATGGCTCAGACAAGACCCAGAGTATCTAAAACGATTTCAAAAGGGGGGCGCACGTCCTAGAGATAAGAAAGTTGGTCACAAAAGTAAACCATATCACAAAAGGGGGTCCCAACAGGAACTCCCTGGTCAAGGTCAAGCCCCTTCTGCCCCTCGAACGGAACAGTCCGAGACAGGCAGAAAATCGCAAAAGTCCCAGAGGAAAGGCCGTAATTCTCTGTCCCCAGAGGACATGGAGAAATTACGTCGGTTTTTAAAAGATTTGGATGATACAGGCAAGGATAACAAGCCTGGAGTATTGTGCAGCACTGTCGTTGACAGATGCTCAGAGCACACAAATAACAACAATGCCACAGTTGCTGGCAGTCACAAAGATACTGATGGTCAGGTTGCTGACAATCAGGGTAATGACAGTCAAATCATTGACAGTCCAGAATGTGACAGTCAACAAAACATTGACTGTAACCATGACTTCATTGTTACGGAGTCTGAGCAACCCTCGTCAGAGCAAGGGGGGGAAAGCTCACTCACCGCTGAAAGTGGCTCGCCACGAACTGAACAGTCAGACCCATGTGTGTCTGCACTAACAGTACTGATAAATGAAGGTCACACAGTCGGGGGTAGGCGTGATAAACGTCAGAGAAAACCTGGTAAGTTCCTGTGTGACATTATCAGAAAGGGGCCCGCTAAGAAGGCTTACCTGTCCATCACGTTGGAAGGGGTCCTCAGAAAAGAGGCCCTCTTGGATGGTGGGGCAGACATATCCGTTATGTCACCCACACTGTTAGAAGAGCTACGGCTGGCCGCTAACGGTGTTGACAGGGAAATACCCCTCAGAGAATGTGCTATAGTTTTGCAGGGTCTCTCGGAGACGAGTACAACCCTGACAGCTATAGCCATGGTTCACATGCAGATTGGTGAAACGACATTGTACCACCCGGTACACGTATCCACCGTTGACTCATTCCCATTTTTGGTTGGCCAAGACTTTATAAACCGCTTTGACGCGATTATAGATTATGGCGATCAAACAATGTGGACCAGAGTGAGCCAACCACTGCCTATCGATATGCCTACACAAGGTGACTCTGACTGTTTAACAGCAGGTACCTCAGAAGGCACAAGGGAATCCTCAACTGAGAGCACAATCCCGGTAAGTGAACCTTCCAGAATAGGTGAGGCAGAAGAGAGCCCCCTCTGCGAGCTGAAACAGTCGGCGCTCACCGAACACTACCTACCACAGGTAGTCAAAGGTGTTGAGATCCAAGGATCCCACACCGATGATGCTGTTCTATCTCCTTGGACGGAGAAATCAGCGATCAGCCAAGCTGTCTATGGAACCTTGGTTGAGAAACAGTTGGGTCTAGATATGAACAAGAAGGCTTTCCGCTTTTCGTTAGACCCCAACGATAAACAGGTAATGACCGCAATAGGGATCATTGACCTGAAACTAATCTGGAACCAACGAGAACTGGATCACCCGTTCCTCGTGGTCCCGAACTTACCACATGCAACCTACATAGGCTCCGACATTTTGGTAAGATTAGGTGTCCGAGTGGACATCAACAACAATGTACTGTGGTCACTAGACACGGCTACAAAGGACTCTCCTGTGCTGACCACAGAGAACCTTAGGGCTGGACAGACCATACCACAGGTCTGCCAGGTTGCTATCAGCCATAACACTGTGGTACCACCTCAGGTTATGAACAAGCCGGTGATGATTCACATCATGAAAGGACAAGCTGTTAGCACAAAACAGGCATACTTTCAACCATCTCCTATGTTTTTCAACTTAGGACTGTCCATGGAGGCCACATGCCAAGTGACCCTCGACTGCAGAACCACGACTGTTGCTGTGTGCAACACAAGCACAGAAGAGGTACTGATCCCAAAAAACACACAGCTAGGATGGTTGATCTCTACTGATTTTCATGATTTTGAGCTAAGCATTCCATTTCTGGGAGGACTCCCAGAAAACTTGATCCCGAATCAACACACGGGGCAAGTCTTGTTCACGAAACCAACACAGGCCATAGCTCTTTTCTCCCCCACTGAGGCCGACCAGGACACTGTCCGCAGGTTGGGTTTCAAGAAAGGAGACAGTCTGTGCCCCCAAACTTACAGTGCACTACCTGTTGACAGGTTTTACGACACTGAAGGGGACTCACTGGAGCTCCCCAAAGAACAAGAACCCCTCTCAGTTGCTTCACAGATTGACCAGGTGGTCGCCCAAGCCGACGCCCTGAAAACTGATGAAGAAAGGGACAAACTTCGCAAAGTTCTTCTAAAATATGAGAGATCATTCTCGACTGACTCGATGGATTGTGGGTTGACCACGCTCCACACAGTGAGCATCCCAACCCCGCCTAATGCTCCCCCTGCATTTGTCAGACAGTACAAGATTCCTCTGGCAGCACATCAACCTATCAGAGAAATCATTAATGACCTGTTAGAAAAAGGTATCATCCGATACTGTAACAGCACTTACTCTGCGCCTTTATGGCCGGTGTTAAAACCAAATGGTAAGTGGAGACTCACTATAGACTACCGAAAGCTAAACAAACAAGTTCCCTTATCCAGATGGCCTATGACGCAACTCCAACAGGAACTGCCCAAGGTCACCAATGGTAAGTACTTCTCGACTCTCGACGTCGCCTCTGGTTTTTGGACCATCCCTGTGCGCGCCGAGGACCAGTACAAACTAGCTTTCACTTTTGGTGGCCGTCAGTACACCTTTAACAGGTGTCCCTTTGGCTACGCTAACTCACCTGCAGAGTTCAACATCTTCTTGAACAAAGCATGTCCAGACGCCCACGAGCGTGGGACACTGATCTACGTGGACGATGTCCTTTTGAGGCAGCCAACACTGGACTCACATTTGGCTGAGATCGACCACGTTCTGAATCAGCTGACAACTGCTGGTGCTAAAATATCACTGTCAAAATGCCAATGGTGCAGAACCAAAGTGGACTACGTTGGCCTACTTGTAGGTCCTGACGGAGTACAACCACAGCTGACTCGCACCCAAGGCCTCGACAATCTCAAAGTCCCCACCAATCTCAAAGAACTACAAAGTTTTCTGGGCGTGTGTAACTACTCGAACCAATTCATCGAAAACTATGCGGACCTTGCGAAACCACTGACTGAACTCCTTAAAAAAGACGTACCATTTGTTTGGACTGACAAACAGCAACAGGCAATGGACGCTCTTATAAACAGGATCAAGTCAGCCCCTTGTTTAGTCTACCCAGACTACAACAAAGAGTTTTACTTGGAAGTGGGCTTCTCAGCTCATTGCATAAGTGCAGGTCTGTACCAGATACACGACAGAGACAAACGTGTAGTAGCCTACGCCAGCAAAACGATGGCAGGCCCCGAATTGAGATTCTCAGACTGTGAGAAAGCTTTACTGACCACAGTGTGGGCAGTTAAACATTTCTCCAGCTACATTGGTGGGCAGAAAATCATTGTGGAAACACAACACCAGCCAGTGACCTTCCTTAACAGTGAACGCATCAGAGATGGTGTGGTGACAAACTCACGTGTTGCAACGTGGCTCATGGCACTTCAAAGTTTTAACCTAGACATCCGTTATGGTCAGAACAAGAAGTCTCATCTGGGGACGGACTTGGCAATCTGCCAGAAGTGTACACAAGATGTACCAGCCACCCAGCCGCCGGTTGAGGTAAAAACCCCAGTAACTGAAGACCCGAATCACCACTTCTTTGATGACAATATCTGCAAAGATATGACAACATTGTACGTGGATGGATCTTCATTCCTCCGCGACAAGATCTGCAGAGCAGGTGTTGGAGGGGTCCTCCTCCAAGACCAAGAGCAGATAACTTTCAGCTACAAATTAGGCTCTCAGACTTCTCAGTATGCTGAGATTGCAGGAATCCTAATAGCTCTCCAGATGGTAGTAGAACGCTCCATCAAGACGCTAGTCATCTGCACTGACTCTAACTATGCTCGTTTGAGTTTCGCTTGTCACCTCGCTGTGTGGAAACAGAACGGTTTCCTAACAAGCGACAGAAAAGTGGTCAAACACAAAGAGCTTTTCATAGCGTGTGATCACTTGGTGACATCACATGACTTACAGATCTACTGGAAGAAGGTTCCAGGGCATTCTAGAGTCCCAGGCGATGACAAGCACTACAATGACATTGCAGACTCCTTAGCCAAAGAAGGAGCCGACGAAGGTCCTCTATGGTCCTTCGACCCCTCCTGGTTAATCGAGACTCTGCCAACACAACCTTCAGTCAGAGTTATGGCAGTCACACGTGCACAGGCCGCAACCAGACCTGCTGACAACGCAGTCTCTGTACGACCTGCACTGACTGACCCAGACATCATCCAACTACAGAAGGCGGATCCTGCTATCAACTCCATGATACTGTACCTGACCGATCCGAACAAAAATAGTCCGTCTAAAGACGACCTGGATTCCGATCCAGACCTTAAGGTCCTCTATCAGCTGCGCAAACAGCTAAAACTAATCAAGGGCATCTTAACTTTCGCTCATGGACCAACGTCCTCACCTGTGTTCGTGGTTCCCCATGACCAAAGGGGGGTGATGTTAGTTCATGCCCATGATCTCCCGTCCGCAGGACACAAAGGAGATAAAGCCACGCTGACGGCATTAAAACAAATTGCCTATTGGCCTGGAATGAAGAAGGATGTCAAGGACTACATTGAAGGGTGCGTGGTCTGTGGCCAGTTTCAGCCAACCAGACCACTTCACAGAGCACCACTGCAAAGCAGAGGCATTGCATTCCCATGGTCTGACCTCCAGATCGACTGGGTTGGACCACTCACTAAGAGCTCTAGAGGAAATAAATATTTTCTCACGGTAACCTGTGCATTCACCAAATGGGTAGAATGCCTACCAGCTCCTAACGACACAGCACAAACCACTGCTATGTTGTTAATGAATCATATATTCTCAAGGTTTGGACTTCCCCTTAGGGTGAACTCAGACCAAGGTACACACTTCACAGGTGAAGTGATGAAAGAACTGTGGAAGACGCTAGGCGTCAAGGCCAACTTTCATGTCGGCTACCACCCACAGGCTTCAGGCCAAGTAGAGAGAGCAAACAGAACTGTGGTGAGTATTTTGAAGAAATACGTGGCTGCAAACCACAAGGACTGGGACGTGAAACTCCCTCTGGTCCTCATGGCCATAAGAGCCACTCCACACACATCAACTGGCATCTCTCCCTTCGAGATGATGACCGGTCGACAAATGACTCTCCCTCTACACCTGTTGTACCAACCAGGCGACGCCGCCATGGCGACAGCCTACACTACACAACAATACATGAAAGATTTGAATGTACACCTCAGAAACACTTTTGCTTTCGCCCAGAAAAACCTGGAAAAATCCGCTGAAGGACGCAAGGCGTACTACGACCAGAAGGCCTCTCACAATGAACTCCAAGTGGGAGACAGAGTCTGGTACTATACGTTCGCCCCAGCAACCGGGAAAGGAGGGTCCGAGACCGGAACTCTCGCCCGCAAACTAATGCCCAGGTGGACTGGACCTCATCTGATAACAGACAAAGTGTCCTCAGTCGTCTACGAAATCAAAATCAGCAAAGGCCGCAAAGAGCCAATTGCTAAATGGGTACATCGAAATCAGATCAAACCTTACAAGGCGTTCAATGACTCCACAAAAGACAAAGATCTCACAAACTCACCGACTTCATGGGATAATAAGGTCGTCCAAACACAAGTTAGTAAATAAACTAATCAGGTTTAAACTACCATATTTCCCACCCTATAAGTCGCCTTGTCCAACTTGATCTTAGAAACGCTAAGCCTAACACCCACAACATAAAACTAATCTTAACAAACGTTTAAATCAACAGGATCTAACGTGCCATTTGTTATTAAGAAACTAAGACCTATCTTTTTGTGTCTCCCTAGGATCACAATGAAATCACTCCTAGTAATCTTCACCCTCTTGGGAACCATCCAAGAAGGACAGGCTGAGGTTGTGACCCTTGGACCCACCTCAGGCATCAGTCTTAGGGACCAACCCGGACTGCTCATCACAGATTGTCAGCTGTACACTCGGAAGGTCTTCGTCCGCTTCGATCCCCAAACGGTGATCAATCAGCACATCAAAATCAAAGACGAATGGACTAACGAAACATGGTACACTTTACCAATCCAGAACGCAAGAGGTCAAACCCGACACATGTTAAAGCAGCTACGTAAGTTCACCCTCACACAACAAGAGCTGAGCGGAACGCGTAGACGGAAAAAGAGTGTCCTTAGTGGGCTTCTCAATGCTGCCTCCGCCATTGGATCTCTTTTTGGCTTAGGTCTGTCTACAATCAACAGTGTCAGCATAACGTCTTTAAAACAACACGTTAATGACATACAGAAGGAATTCCCATGGATCAGAACACAAATGGATCGGCAACAAACACAGTTAACTCACGTGACCGAAACGGTTCAGAAGACCGTCTTAGTGTTGAACACTCACACCAAAGAAATTAAGGTCGTCGCACAAATGGTTAATGAGCTAAAACGCAAGGTAGAATGGGACTATGCCTTCGCACATGCGATAGATAGTATCCTTGCTGACATGCTTAGAGATATCAGCTCATCAGTCGATGCGCTAGTTACAGGCAGAATCCCACCCTATCTAGTCTCTCTAGACATGGTAACGGACATCCTTAACACCGCTACAAAAGAAAAAGTGAGATCAATCCAGGCTCAACTGGCTTACACTCTCGGTAGCGCGGTCCCGATTTATGTTGATCATCGAGAATGCGAATTCGGGTTCATTATCAATCTACCTATCGTCTCTATGGACAACATTTACAGACTGAAAGATGTCATTAATGTCGGAAATTGGAATGGTGAGAATCATATCAAAATCCATACTCCAAAAGTGGTTGCTTATCACGAAAGCGACCCCACAACCTATCTAGCTCCAAACCTCCAGATGTGTACCCTCACTCACGAGATACACTACCTGTGTACAAGTAGACCTTTTATGTGGAATCATGCCGCAGGCATTTGCGGAATCACCCCGATTCTAAAGAACTCAAAGTGTTCAACGACCATAACCCCGCGCCACCTGGTCACTGCTGCCCAAGCAGAAAGGATTGGGTCGCGGTGGTTGGTCAACACTCCCGACAGAAATGCAGTCATGGTCTATGATCGCCCCGGGTCCATTCGACATTTGGATCTACCAGATAAAACAATGTGGATTAGAGTCCCAAAAGGAAAAACCATACACATTGGTCATCTGACGCTTTATTATCTCGATCCTGAACGGTGGGAAACGACTCTAGAATACCCTGAGTACCTCGCAAACATGAGCCTACAGATAGACCCCGGTACCGTAAAGCAAATCCTATTCGAAGGAACTAAAATCGTCGATGTAGAACAAATAAACCAGGTTCTAAAGACTCTCAAATCTGAAACCAGAACTCCGCTTCCACCCATCACTTACGCATGGTCCAGCGCTGACACGCTAATCATAGTCGTGATAGTAATGCTTTCCATTGTAGTTAGCGGTCTAGCCGGTATAGTTGCGATTCTATTCCGCCACGTCCAATCGCTTCAAGCCCAACTAGACGATTATAAGAAAAGTCGCGCACCCAAGGCGAAATTCTTAAAAAACAGGAAACCCAGAGTGGGCAGCGTGGGTAGTGTGCTGGAATCTGACGACAAGAGTGTGTCGAAGCAGTGAAACGTTGTTTCCTTGTTGTTTAGTCATTACTGCTGTCATTAGTTGAGGTACTGTTTGGTTCTGAACACTCCCAGCCAAAAAGGTTTTATATTAACATTGGTTAATGAATGATATGGATTTAACTATGCCAACATGCAGTTCGTTTTGTTAAATCTCAATCGTCGAAGAGTCAATGTAGTTTAAAGCTACTTAAGGTACAATAAACTACACTGGTCTCATAATTTCTAAATTGAACCGATTCGATCGTTTCTATTCTAGATTGTCTATTTATTTTGATGAGTCTCGCCATAGACTTCAAAATTTATTAGGAATACCAAATCCTACGTCGTTCGTCTAAAAGACAACAGACATTTAGATCAAACTATATTTCATTTTTATTTTAGTTTAACCTAAACTAAGTAATGAATGGAGGAATAGTTTGGAATTAGAGGCCTTCGTTACAGAAGCCCTCCAAAATTTTATAGGTACAAATCCCTATATCTAATTTTACAGAATTGATCCACCCCTTAATTGGTAATTGTAGCTGATCTAAACCATGATAGCTTACATACCAGGTGCATATAGGTAAGGCTTAATGTAAAATCCCAATCATAAGCCCACCTTAAAAAACCACATAATTGCATGACACATAGAACCAGAGTGGCACTGACTGGAAACCAACCAGCCAACAACCTTCGATGTGGGGACCTGCAGCTCCAACGCTTGGTCTTCAACCTTCATCCAAGGGTCGCCTCCTCTGCGTCAATCGAGGGATCCCCTCTACATGCTGATTATGAAAACAATTGTTGCTGATCAATCAACAAAACTAATCGTTGTGGAATTACTGCTGTGGAATTACCGCTGTGGATTATAAGACTTTGTTTCCCAAAGGATCACAGACTTTGTTTGCCAAGAGTTAACAGACTCAGTTTTCCAAGGGATTAAAAGCTTTTCGCAATGGGATTACCTCCGAACAGTATGGAATTTCAAAAACTTTATGGGATTATAATTTTTGATTTTTCTTTTCCACTTGCTGGATTACTTCAAGATCAAAGACAGTTCAAGGTTTCCTTTCGTGTTGGACCCCATCCCCAAGGACTGGCGATGGCTTCCAAAAGGGGGGAGATGTAATGGACCTACCCAGGGTCAAATTAAGGTTTTTGAACTGTCCAGTGATGACCTTTACTGACCACTCAGTAAAGCAAGACATTTACTACAAAATCATTCATTTAGCTATAATCTGATAAATATAGTCACCAAAAGAGACTATTTCTATCTTTGATTTTATCCTAATGTGATCAAAAGAATAACTTTTGTCATTTTCATGATGTGCGCTTTTAAGCTGTGTTATTCTGTGAGAGTTAAACTGTGTTTCACTGCTGTGTCAAAGGTGCAATCTCGGGTCACAGAGACCGGACGGTTTTGTTTAGAAACTCAGAAGACAGTAACCCGTTTGTTTTTCATGAAAGGGCTCCAGCTCGCTGTGCCTTTCCCTAAACAAAGCTCTCTCTGCTCTGGCTGTAACCTTGGGCCTGATAAGGCAAGTCCACTCCTCTCTTTGTTCCTGCTTTTTAAGTTCTAACTGTGCGAGAACGCTTCAGAGTTTGTTGGGAATTTCAAAGAGATGTGAACCTTTCCCAAGAGCTGGGTACGTTTTGGTCAAGAGCTAACGACCTGCGTCTTCAGCTAAGGACTGATAACAGGCTGTTATGAGTCCACCTCGAACGAGCGTTTGTTATTCCTTCCTGGAATAAATTATCTTGAGCCAAGAAACCACGACTGCCACGACTTTTGCCGATGAAAGCGAGTATCACCGACACCGACAAGGTAAACACGCGTGGAGTCCAGCTTGGACTTGCGGGACCGACGACTTGTCAGTCTAAAGTTGACCACAGCTCTTTACCAGAACCAAGGCGGACGTCTTAAGGTAAAGGAGCAGCTGTTTGCTTGCTGGAGGTGTGATGATATCTTAGCTGGACGCGTACGGAAGAGTGTCATCTGGTTTCATAAATGCAAGATAAACTTCCTCTCTTAACCTCCCAATTCTTCTTAAATCTTTCCTCCTATTCTTTCCCCTCTCAACCTAAGCTGGAAACTATTTTAAGTTTAAAGAGCCCTCAGACTAAATATGTTTACATCCAATATTGAAGTCTGTTGTGTTGAATTTAAGTGTGCTGACGTTTTAAATTGAAAGAAAGTGAAATCATGTCAATCAAGTGTAATGGTGTTAATTTAGTTGATTTATTCTAAATAAATGATAGTGTCTCTTTGACATATCAAACTAAGTTAACGTCTTTGTCACTTAATGGCTCTGTTTATTTATCCATCATAAAGATCACAGAAATATTGGGTAAACTGAAAAAGAACAGAATCCGTGAATTTACTATTCAATCTGAATAAGTAGATTAATTAAGGATAAAGAGGTCAGTATTAATATTGACCTCCTCATAATTCTTACATAACCTTATGTGGATTTATAACTTCACAAATAGTCATAAATGTTTATTATATTACAACAATTATTAGCAGGATGCAGTAGTTTCAAAAAAAAAATTTGCAGTGTAAATGTTTATTCATACTGTAAATCGGTTTTGACTCATTTAGCATCACATGTACCTGAAAAGTATTCTGAGCCTAACTTACCATCAGATATGTACCGGTACCCTAAAATAAAATGGTGCATAATCTAAACAACTATTTTAAATATTTGAAAAAAAATTCTCTGTCAATATTTCAAAAATAGATACGTAAACCCGCCCCACTGTTTACAAAAGAGGTCAATATTAGAAATACCCTTACTGACCTGATATTTGTGATTTCTCCATAAATTATATGGTGGATAAAAGTATAAAAAGACATCAGGTAGTTTAAGACAGCATGAGTAAAAAGCTTTCAATGTTTTACTTGAAAATCATCCAGCAACACTAAGGATGCTGCTGGTGTGGAAGTTTAACTTCAAAGTTCATAATAATCCAGGTACTTTGTAGAACATCCAACATTGTTCACTGAGGTCATCTGGACGGTTTCTTTATTTTATTTATTGTTTATAAATCAATTTACAGTATAACTTAAACCACATGAAAATCATTGATTTGTGTGATAAATTATCATTAACCCTAAAAAGTAACACTTTGATGGTCTAACTGGACCCTGTCAGCCTTTAATAAAGCAGTATCATGTTGAAATGTCATATACTGCCATAACGTGGAATACTTCTGAAAGTACTTCAGCATCTGAGGAAGAGAGTTTGTTTAGGAATCTTCTTCTTCTTTCGGCTGTTCCCTCTTCAGGGGTCGCCACAGCGAGTCATCCTCCTCCATCTCACTCTGTCCTCTGCATCCTCTGTCCTCACTCCAACTGTCCTCTCTAACTGCATCTATATATCTCCTACATTCTTCACTTTCCTCTTCTCCCTCTGTCTCCTGACACGTTTCCCTCCTCGGGGTCTTTGACAAACAGTAGCACAATTTCCGCCGGCACCCAGTTTGTCAACAGCGCCGGTGGCGGTCGTTGTTAACCCGGTATGGTTTCACTTTGATGAACTCGCATTATGGTTTTGGCAAAAGTGTTTTACATCGGATGCCCTTCCTGACACAACCCTCACCATTTACCCGGGCTTGGGACTGGCACAAGAGATACACAGGCTTGTGCTCCCTAGTGGCAGTATCATGTTGAAATGTTATATATTGCCATAACGTGGAATACTTCTGAAAGTACTTCAGCATCTGAGGAAGGGCGTTTGTGTAGGAATGACATGAAATAATGAAAATGTTATCTTGCACATGTAACAACTCTCTGTTGTAAATGAGTCCCCGTACCTCAATGAGACAAGCCTGTATAAGTAAAGGTTGAATAAATAAAAACAACCTAAACAAATCTGGGTTTTTACAATGGGTTATAATATTTGAACTGTGAGACTAAATGTTCTATATCATCATCATTATTTGGGGTAACCGCAAGTGCTGGACTATTTGTGGCTTAGAGCAGATGCCAAACAAAGAGAGATGGAAAATGACTGAACTGTGCAAAGGCCTAGTTTTTAAGGAATGCAGATATTTCTGAGCATTTGAATTTGGGTGGTTTTTTTTTGCAATGCATGTCGATCACCAAATCAAAAAATATCAGGGGACATCCGTGACCTCCAAGCCCTTAGTTCCATTAGTGCAGAATCAAAAACTTGCACTGTAGTACTAAGATAATGCTCACAAATGGCAATTACTGTATAAGAATTAATATCGTACTCCTGGAAACTGGAGGATTCAGGAATCAGAACAGGTCCTACATCACTTTAGGTTCTAAAATAATACTTTGCAAAACAAGAAGTTGATTTTATCTACCGTAAACACCAGTGTATAATACGCTCCGGTGTATAATACGCTTTGGCCAATATTTGGAAATAAATCAGAAAAATCGGTAGATAATACGCTTCGGTGTATAATACGCGCTGCCGTGACAGTCTTTTTTATGGCCACTAGATGGCGCCAGGATACGCCTCCAGGTACAGTCTGCAGGTAAACAGACTACAGGGTGCATTAGCGCCCATAGCGGCCGAAACTGGTACTGCACCATTTTTAGGCCAAAATGAAAAAGCGAATCAGAGCCAAAAATGGGTCTAAAAATATGGGAAAAAATCTGTAGATAATACGCTTCGGTGTATAATACGCAGGACATTCAAATGAGCAATAAAAGTGCGTATTATACACCGGTGTTTACGGTATTTAAAAAAAAGCTAAATCTGGTCAAAAAACAGTTGATTTTACTTGTTTAGAAACCAACTGATGCATACTGAGGGTGTAATTTAAAAAATGCTAATCAATATCTCTCTTCCTGATTGAAAAAAGATGTGTTTATTGTGATTCCTTAAGAAAGTATATGTTGTCTTGCAAAAGTTCAATGGAATTCCTCTGATTCAGCAGTTCTTTGAGGAACTCAAGGCCCTGTTTTAAAATCATTAACATTCCAAACTGACTACAAACATTTCACAACTTGTTTGCAGCTTCTGTAATAAATAAATAAATATAAAAATAGAAATATGTGTGTGTGAGTGGGGGTGTTACCCAGATGCACAGTAGTGCATTAAATGAACTATTTGGATCAAGCTGATTCAGTTCTTTGTGCTTGACAGGTGACCTCAAATCTAAGAAGTTGGGGCATTGTGTAAAATGTAAAAAAAAAAAATACAGATATGAATGATTGGTAAACCTCATTAACCCATAGATTATTCCTAATGGAACATAGTGAATACATATAAAACATTTAAAGTAAGAAATTGTTCAAGTTTTAAAAGTTGTTTTAAATTTTATGGCCGCAACACATCATAAAAAATGAACAGGGGTAATGAAAGGCTGTGGTGGGAATAATAAACAGGTAGGGAAGAATTTTGCAACTAATTCTAGTTTACTGGCAAAAGATCAGGAGGACCAGGAATTTTAAAAAGCTCTTTAGAGAGGCTGAACCTCTCAGAAGTAAAAAATGGGCAGAGGATCACCAGTCTAGAAAAAAAATCTCTAAAATTAGTGAAACAAATTTAGACTAATGTTTCTCAATGAAACCTTGAGGAGATTTTGAATATTAATTACCCTTCAATATACTGTACCTGTTCTCCTAGATAACTTCCTTACTTTACTATTCCGCCACCGGGTTTCCTTATCATCCATCTCTGTCCAGATGACACACCAACTACCTTCCTGTCTCGCTAGTTACTGGTGCTGCAGCAGCCCAGCCATCTGGAAGCGCTTTCTTACCACCCTGAGCCTTTACCAGCTCCTCTCTGAACTCCTCTCAGAATTATTCCTTCCTCAACTTCCACCATTTGGTCTTCTTCTTTGATTTTACTGTTTTTCTTCTTCACAACAGCAACATTCTACACACAATCATCCATGCTGCTGACCACACTGTCCTCTGCCACAATCATACAGTCCCCAATCTCCCTCAGGTTATCGCTTCTAGACAGAATGTAATTTAGCTTTTTCATTCATTCAACCTTTATTTAAACAGATAAGTCACATCGAGCCTCGAAGACTCATTTACAAGTGAGATCTGTTGGACAGACAATAAAAGTGGTGAAAAATAACACATAGGGTTTGGAGACACAAAAAATCCCTAACACATTTTTGACCTCTGTTTGAAGGTCAAAAATGTGGTAATGAAAAAAGTCTTGCACACTAGCACATAGTGACGCCGACATTACGAAGAAGTCAGGGAGGACTCAAAGGCGATTGAGGGTGGAAGAGCTGCCAAGGTCGGCCAGAGGCGAGAGTCCTGAAATGATGACACAATGTTTATTCAGCTGTGCTCCTCTGAAAAGTCCGTGGAATTCCTCAGTAGCAGGATTGGGAGGGGGATGAGAGCATCTGGTTTACAAAACTTCTCAGGTGTGTTGAGATAAGATGGCCTATCAAGGCCAGTCGGGGAGCCGAATGTCAGATAAACATGATTGTTTTGGGAACAGACAGAACTTTAATGACATCTACCTTCAGTCTGTGTCGGTCCACTCGCTTCTGAAAATGTCCAAATTAAAATGACCAAACAAATGGAACGTGCCTCAGAAAACCCCCAAGATGTAATCCATTCAGCCAAAAGTCTGGGTTCTCGAGACATGAACCAAGCCATCATGGCAGCCTGTCCAGGTTCAGATTAGCCGCCGACGTCTTCCTTTTATGTTGATAGACCAGGAACCAGCCAATTCCAAAAAGCAGAAACCAGTTATCTTAAATACCTGCATGCTCCTATAATAATGTGTTCTTCCCTCTTTTGGAATTATGTGTTGACGTAATCCATTCAGCCAAAAGTCTGGTTTCTCGAGACATGAACCAAGCCATCATGGCCGCCTGACCAGGTTCAGATTAGCCGCCGACGTCTTCCTTTTATGTTGATAGACCAGGAACCAGCCCATTCCAAAAAGCAGGAACCAGTTATCATAAATACCTGCATGCTCCTATAATCATGTGTTCTTCCCTCTTTTGGAATTATGTGTTGACTACAGCCCCACTCTGGAGCCAGGCCCGGAGGTGGGACACGCTGGCGAGCGCCTGGTGGCCGGGCTTTTACCCATGGAGCCCGGCCGGGCACAGCCCGAAGAGGAGACGTGGGTCCCCCTTCCCATGGGCTCACCACCTGTGGGAGGGGCCAAAGGGGTCGGGTGCAATGTGAGATGGGTGGCGGCCGAGGGCGGGGACCCTGGCGGTCTGATCCTCGGCTACAGAAGCTGGCCATTGGGACATGGAATGTCACCTCTCTGGTGGGGAAGGAGCCTGAGCTAGTGTGTGAGGTTGAGAGGTTCCGACTAGAAATAGTCGGACTCACCTCAACGCATGGCTCTGGCTCTGGAACCAGTTTCCTTGAGAGGGGTTGGACACTCTTCCACTCTGGAGTTGCCCCTGGTGAGAGGCGCCGAGCAGGAGTGGGCATACTGGTTGCCCCCCATCTTGGTGCCTGTACGTTGGGGTTCACCCCGGTGAACGAGAGGGTAGCCTCCCTTCGCCTACGTGTGGGGGGACGGGCTCTGACTGTTGTTTGTGCCTATGCACCAAACGGCAGCTCAGACTACCCACCCTTTTTGGAGTCCTTGGAGGGGGTATTGGAGAGTGCGCCTCCTGGGGACTCCCTTGTTCTACTGGGGGACTTCAACGCTCACGTGGGCAATGACAGTGAGACCTGGAGGGGTGTGGTTGGGAGGAACGGCCCCCCTGATCTGAACCAGAGTGGTGTTCTGTTATTGGACTTCTGTGCTCGTCATGGATTGTCCATAACGAACACCATGTTTAAGCATAAGGGTGTCCATATGTGCTCTTGGCACCAGGACACCCTAGGTCGCAGTTCGATGATCGACTTTGTTGTCGTCTCATCTGATCTGCGGCCGCATGTCTTGGACACTCGGGTGAAGAGAGGGGCGGAGCTGTCAACTGACCACTACCTGGTGGTGAGTTGGCTCCGATGGTGGGGGAGGATGCCGGTCAGACCTGGCAGACCCAAACGTATCGTGAGGGTCTGCTGGGAACGTCTGGCAGAGTCTCCCGTAAGACGGAGCTTTAACTCCCACCTCCGGGAGAGCTTTGAACACGTTCCGAGGGAGGCGGGGGACATGGAGTCCGAGTGGGCCGTGTTCCGCGCCTCTATTGTCGAGGCAGCTTATCGGAGCTGTGGCCGCAAGGTTGTTGGTGCCTGTCGAGGTGGCAACCCTCGAACCCGGTGGTGGACACCGGCAGTGAGGGATGCTGTCAGGCTGAAGAAGGAGTCCTATTGGGCCTTTTTGGCTTGTGGGACCCCGGAAGCAGCTGATAGGTACCGGCAGTCCAAGCGGCATGCGGCTCGGGTGGTTGCTGAGGCAAAAACTCGGGCGTGGGAGGAGTTCGGAGAGGCCATGGAGAATGACTTCCGTACGGCTTCGAGGCGATTCTGGTCCACCATCCGGCGTCTCAGGGGGGGAAAGAGGTACGAGACCAACACCATTTATGGTGGAGGTGGCGTGCTGCTGACCTCAACTCGGGATGTTGTGAGTCGGTGGGCGGAATACTTCGAAGACCTCCTCAATCCTACTGGCACGTCTTCCACTGAGGAAGCAGAGCCTGGGGACTTTGGGTCGGGTTCTCCGATCTCTGGTGCTGAGGTCGCCGAGGTGGTTAAAAAGCTCCGCGGTGGCAAGGCTCCGGGGGTGGATGAGATTCGCCCGGAGTTCCTTAGGGCTCTGGATGTTGTAGGGTTGTGTTGGCTTACGCGACTCTGCAATATCGCGTGGACATCGGGGGCAGTTCCCTTGGATTGGCAGACTGGGGTGGTGGTTCCCCTATTCAAAAAGGGGGACCGTAGGGTGTGTTCCAACTATAGGGGGATCACACTCTTAAGCCTCCCTGGTAAGGTCTATTCAGGGGTTCTGGAGAGGAGGGTCCGTCGGATAGTCGAACCTCGGATTCAGGAGGAGCAGTGTGGTTTTCGTGCTGGTCGTGGAACACTGGACCAGCTCTACACCCTCAGCAGGGTCCTGGAGGGTGCGTGGGAGTTTGCCCAACCAGTTTACATGTGCTTTGTGGACTTGGAGAAGGCATTCGACCGCGTCCCTCGGGGGGTTCTGTGGGGGGTACTCCGGGAGTATGGGGTACCAGGCCCTTTGATAAGGGCTGTTAGGTCCCTGTACGACCGGTGTCAGAGCTTGGTCCGCATTGCCGGCAGTAAGTCAGGCTCGTTTCCGGTGAGAGTTGGACTCCGCCAAGGTTGCCCTTTGTCACCGATTCTGTTCATAACTTTTATGGACAGAATTTCTAGGCGCAGCCAAGGTGTTGAGAGGATCCGTTTTGGTGACCTTAGAATCGCTTCTCTGTTTTTTGCAGATGATGTGGTCCTACTGGCTTCATCAGTTCGTGATTTACAACTTTCACTGGAGCGGTTTGCAGCCGAGTGTGATGCGGCCGGGATGAGGATCAGTTCCTCCAAATCCGAGGCCATGGTCTTGAGCCGGAAAAGGGTAGCATGCCCTCTCCGGGTCGGGGAGGAGGTCCTGCCCCAAGTGGAGGAGTTTAAGTATCTCGGGATCTTGTTCACGAATGAGGGAAAACTGGAGCGTGAGATCGATAGGCGGATAGGTGCAGCGTCCGCAGTGAAGCGGGCGCTGTACCGGTCTGTCGTGGTGAAGAGAGAGCTGAGTCAAAAGGCAAAGCTCTCAATTTACCGATCGATCTACGTTCCCACCCTCATCTATGGTCATGAGCTTTGGGTTATGACCGAAAGAACAAGATCTCGGATACAAGCGGCTGAAATGAGTTTTCTCCGCAGGGTGGCTAGCCTGGCCCTCGCCTTCCTGCACAGCTCCGCTCAATTCTCATTTCCCTTCACTGCACAGTCTGGGATTCCTCCCATAGACAACGATTTCTCCGGCCGATTTTTGACCGGACCAATCAGAGAGCAGAAGGCTGAGTTTTGAACGATGTCGACTGACGTCGTCATTCAAAATGGCTGCCGCCACGAACGAATTTTCATCAAAACA
>JBBPBX010069476.1:7915-18854 GCA_038048925.1 Garcialebias charrua
AATATCTGCCACATTTATTAGCATCGAGTACTCAAAATCAGCTGATTTACCAGCTAAACCTTAAGATGGAAGTGATTTGAGAACCGTAGGCCACATGGCTTCTGGGACTCGCCAAGTCGCCAGCATGTTGGTGACGAGTGACGACCTTGGAGGGGGCTCATAAGCACTGACTTAGCGGAATGCCCACAAATCTGGCCATTTTGGATCAAAAGTACCGGCAGAACTCGAGGTTGACAAGGAAAAACAGTCTGCCTGAAAAAAAAAATCTGCAATTTATAGGCTTATCTGAATCTGACTCCCTCGTTTGGCCTCGAAGCAGGCCGACTTGTCGAATTTCTCCTGGGATATGTGTAAACTAAGGAAAAAGATCTGTCTATCACAACCCCCACCCCCGAGAACTTCTGTGAAGACCTATCAGAGCTGTACCGACTTACACCAACATCTTATCAGGACTATGGCCTATCTGGAAGTGCTTCATGAACAAATCTCACCGTCTTGCCGTCAACTGCATATGTAATGTGTTTATAAATGTGCTTGCTGGCAGATTTTTTGATGTTTTAAATCGTATCCTGATAAGGGCAAGATGTGAAGAGCTTTTTCGTAATACCACTATCCTATCCTCATGGCCTGGTCCCCTTTTCTATCTAAAAATGTATTCTAAAGAATAAGGGGTCACGCTCTCAGGAGCAGCAGCAACGTGCACTCCGCCCATCTTTAGGACCACTGTACGAACATAATTTCACTGTACAGTATTTTGGTACAATGATAAAGCTTATTCTGATGCTGATCAAAAATCTAGTTTTAAAAAGAAAATTTCTCCAAAAATCCCCATCCTTGGTCGATGTGTTGAATACTGCGCTGCAGAAAGTAATCAGTGCTTTTTATTATTCTGGACTTTTGTTCTCTGCACAGGAAGACATCTGGGATGCAGTCAGAGGTTTGACGGAACGGGACAGGAGTTTGCTCACGCCTGGTTCCTCGGTGATATACACTTTGACGATGATGAGCACTTCACTGCCCCCAGCTCCCACAGTGGAATCAGCCTTCTTAAAGTAAGCATCAAATCAAGGACAATGAAAGGAGAGGTTGAAGGTCTGGTAACAGCACATTGAATTTCCTGCCTGTTAGGTGGCGGTGCATGAGATTGGTCATGTTTTGGGTCTACCCCACACCTACAGACCTGGATCTATAATGCAGCCCAGCTACCTGCCTCGCGAGTCAACTTTTGAGATGGACTGGATGGACAGACAGGCTATACAGCATCTGTATGGTACAGAGTTATCTCATCTCCTGCTGGATACACACAAACTGAAGAGATTCACAGGAACGAACTAACAAAGTCAAACGGTTTGATTCCAGGTGCGTGCAAGGGTCGATTTGACACCGTGTTCGACTGGATCAGGAAGGAGAAGACGCCATACGGAGACGTGCTCGTCCGTTTCAACACGTACTTCATGAGGGACGGCTGGTACTGGCTGTACGAGAACAGAAACAACAGAACGCGTTACGGTGATCCGGTCGCGCTGCAGATCGGCTGGCATGGGCTTCCCAGTGACGGAGTAGACGCACACGTGCACGTGTGGTCCAGGAAACGAGATGCCGTTTACTTTTTCAAAGGTAAATGAACTATTTTCTGATCTGACTCTCGGTGTTGCAGATAAGTCATTTTCATTTTTTTCTTAACAGGTACTCAGTTTTGGAGATATGATCATGAGAATGACCAGGTGTTCATCAAGGACTCTGATGGTCAACCGTACCCGAGGAGGATTTCTGAAGGTTTCCCCGGGGTGCCCAGTCCCATCGACACAGCCTTTTACAACAGGAGGGACTCCCTCATCTACTTCTTCAAAGGCACTCTAGTAATAAAACTTTTTTTTTTTAATGATCCAAAATTTGAAGTGATAAATCTGCACCAAATTATTACCAGATTTTTGGATTTACTACATTAGTTTTGACAGTTACTGTGGTCAAAGAGAGCTCTAATGTCTAAACACGAGCACAGCAGAGAGTGAGGAGGGGCCTACAGCGTTTATTCATTTAAAATCTTTGAACAATCTCTCAAAGTAAATAGGCCTGTTTTGTTTTGGAAAACTGATTATATTAAGTTTAACAGACCAAACCTTTAGGTGTGGACTACAGACTCCAATTTATTGCTTTCAGATACAAAAATAAATAATGTACAGTATTTCCTTTTGTTATTTAAAACATTCACACTTTATTCATAATGTCCTGGAGAAAAATGTATGCGATACATTAAAGCAATTGTCAGAGGAATGATAGGCTAAGACAGTACCATACCATACCATACCATTTTATTTATAAAGCACTTTAAACAGGAACAAGTCCACACCAAAGTGCTGGACAAACAAACACGCAACAGGCAACACAGACAATGAAGTACAACACGAAAAACATAAAAACATTGCAGATCATAAATCAAACGATCCAATACAAATCAGCTGGCATTGAAAGCAATGGAGTAGTAGTGAGTTTTTAACCGGGATTTGAAAACCGAGAGGGAGGGGGCCTGTTTGATGAGCAGCGGTAACTCGTTCCAGAGTCTTGGGCCTGCTACAGAGAACGCCCTGTCACCCCTGCGCTTAAGGCGAGTTTCTGGAACTATTAAGAGTACCTGATCCTCTGACCTCAAAGCACGTGGAGGGACATATGGGTGTATCAGATCCGAGAGATAGGCGGGGGCGAGACTGTTCAGCGATTTGTAGACATACATGAGAATTTTGAATTGGATTCGAAGATGAACCGGTAGCCAGTGAAGGGAGGCCAAGACTGGTGTAATGTGCTCTCTTTTGCGTGTGCTGGTTAAAAATCGGGCAGCTGCGTTCTGAACCAGTTGTAATCGTGCAATGGTGGCTTGACTGACGCCAAACAGAAGTGAATTGCAGTAATCAAGCCTAGATGTAATGAATGCGTGAATCACTGTCTCCAGGTGCTTTTTGGATAATATGGGCTTCAGCTTAGACAGACGCCTCAGCTGGAAAAAACAGGATTTGACGATCATGTTTACATGACTGTTGAGTTTCATGGAAGGATCCATTATCACTCCCAGATTTTTGACTTTTTGTTTTTCGGACAGGGGTAGAGCAGACAGGTCAATGCAGTGGTTTGAGGTTGTGTCATTGGGAAGGAACAATATGGCTTCAGACTTCTTATCATTGAAGCTTAAGAAATTTAAAGCCATCCAGTCCCTGATGTCAGCCAGGCAGTCGAGCAGAGGTTGAATAGAGCCTGTACCATTTTGTCTTAGGGGGAAGTAGATTTGACAGTCATCAGCGTAGAAGTGGAAAGGTATATTGTGTTTCCGGAAAATAGCACCGAGTGGCAGCAGGTATAAGGAGAACAAGAGAGGACCCAGGATGGACCCCTGCGGAACCCCCCATTTAAGAGCCGCCACTGCAGAAGTAAAATCATTGATGGACACACAAAAAGACCTGTCAGAGAGGTAGGATCTGAACCAGTTTAGGGCTGATCCTGAGATGCCCACCCACTGCTCCAACCTAGCAATGAGGATCTCATGGTCGATGGTGTCGAAAGCGGATGTGAGGTCCAATAGGACAAGCAGCACAGAGTCACCAGTATCTGTGGATAGAAAGATGTCGTTAAAAACCTTCAGTAGGGCAGTCTCAGTGCTGTGGAGGGATTTGAAGCCAGACTGGAAAAGCTCGGGGATAGCGTGATCCTCCAGGAAGCACTTTAGTTGGGACTCAACTATTTTCTCTAGAAGTTTAGAAACAAATGGGAGTCTGGAGACAGGCCTGAAATTGGATAATACTGACGGGTCGAGGTTTGGTTTTTTCAGGAGAGGTTGAACAGCAGCATGTTTTAATGATTTTTAAGACAGTGGTACCCAACACTGTTCCTTGAGGAACACCATCCTGCATGTTTTAGTTGGTTTCCTGCCCCAACATACCTGATTCAGTGATTTAATTACCAGAACTTTATCAAGTTCTTCAGAAACCCGTTAATCACCTGTTCATTCAAATCAGGTGTGTCAGTAAACAACTAAAACGTGCAGGATGGTGTTCCTCAAGGACCAGGTTTGGAAACCACTGGGCTAAGAGAGTACTGTACTCAGTATCTTAGATATATTACCCAGTGTACTTCATGGTGTTTGTTTTTGTATTTAGCTAATAATGAAAAAAATATCTTATTGCATTTTTGTCACAGACTGCTTATTTTATTTTAAAGCAGCAAAAACTATAAATAAATCTTTGGAAATAAAATAATTCAGAGGAAATATTTCTTAAGATCACAAAAATTATGAGAAAGTCTGACTTCTCGCATGTAAAATATAGAAAGTTGTGGAAGCAATCTATTATAGAGGCTAGTTCATACCTGGCATTAAATAATAAAGAGACCTATACGTACTGGGTGCACTTAGCTGCACTTTGAGATTTTTGTTAATGAAAAGTGTGTTATAAATTAAATTTATTATTATTATTATTATTATTATTATTATTATTATTATTATTATTATTATTATGGGTACTTGCCTTGTGTTTGCCACGGATTGTGCTGGAACTTGACTGGCCGAAGAGGAAAAGCCTCATACCGGCTGCATATATAGTGTGTACCTGGTACTTACTGGGTACATTCTTGGTACAACTTTGGTATTTCGAAATTACAGTATATACTGTACTTGGTACAAATTTGGTTCTTATAGTATACCGTACATACTTGGTATAGACTTTACTGGGTACATACCAGAAAGCAAAGGTGCAGCCCAGGTTCATATCTCACCATACAATACCATACCATACAATACGATACACATACCATACATGTACCATACCCAGTTGTAATTCAACTGTTTGCATTATCTTCTTCTTTCGGCTTCTCCCTTCGTCAGGGGTCGCCACAGCGAACTATTCGCACGAAGACTTGGCAATTGTTTTTATGCCGGATGCCCTTCCTGACAACCACAGACCACCGAGCTACCACAGCCCTCTGTGCGGAGCAGAGGGCTGCTATCTAGGGTTCCCGGGGGAGCAGATGGTGGGGGTTAAAAGCCTTGCTCAAGGGCCCAGAGTGGGGCAGATGAGGGTGGAGACAGGTGTGACTGCTTCACTTACTTATCCCACCCACATATTTTTGATGTCGGTACCGGGGATTGAACCAGCGATCTTCCGATCACAAGTGCACCTTCTTAACCTCTGCGCCACCACTGTTTGCATTATAAACGATCGTATTCATGCAGACATAAATGTCACGTTTCCTCTTTGATTTGTCATAATCAGGCAGATTTCTGTCCGAACAGGTGTTTGCATTCAGTGTGAAAACCAGCAGCTTGGCAAGAGGCTTCCCCAAAACCATCAGAGACGTTTTCCCTCCCGTGGAGAGAGGAGACCATCCAGATGGCAACATCGACGCTGCCTACTTCTCCTACACCCACAGCGCCGTCTTTCTGCTCAAGGGCACGCGGTTCTGGCAAGTGGTGGGCAGCCGTGAACGCTGGCGCCGGCCCTTTCTGCCTCAGAATGGCTTGTTGCCACACAGGGAGGTGGACCGGCAGTGGTTCGACATCTGCAACGTTCATCCTACTGCTCTGAAACTAACCCGCTGAGGGTTTGCAGATGAATGAAACTGTGTGTACTCGTGTAGTCAAACCATTCACCTGTAGGTAAACATGCCCCGAGTGTTCCCAGAGACTCGTTGTTTAACCTTCACAATGTTCACAGTGTAATTTATTTAAAAGACAAAAACAACCTTTTTTGTTGGCTTCATCTCACAGAAGGTGATTAATATTTGATGTAACAGATGTTCAGTTCTTTTTCTCCTTAGAGATGTTGAGTTTGTTTGCACTTTTTAACACGTTTCATGATTCTGGTGTTTCTGTTATTTGCAGTACACATTTTTTTTTTAAAGAGTATTTGCTTTGTCTTCCCAGGAACAAAAAAAAAAAAAGTACTTTAGTGCAAACTAAACAAAATATGAAAAGGTTAATCCTGAATTACAGGTGGTCCTCGACTTACGAACGAGTTCCGTTCCTACGGCCGTTCGCATGTCGAAAATCGCCGTAATTCGGAAAACACACGAGCCGCCACTTATACACGTACATGTACGGTACTGTACAGTTACCAAGCACTTCGCCTATCCTAAGTACCCTACATAATTATAAAAAAACATGCACAGTACATTTGGAGCCATAATGAAGGAAAAAATAGTTAGCATGTCTGTTAGCATGTTAGCTCGTTGCACGTCCGAGCGCTGCAGCTTCCAGCTGCTTCACGCGGTCCAAACTGTTTGTAACTGCATGTTAGCTCCATACATTTGGAGCCATAATGAAGGTAAAAAGAGTTAATAACTTACTGGGAGCTGGTGAAGCCGTTTCTCCGCGTTTCTCCGTGTTCCCGGTGGGGCTAGCGTTAGCATGTTAGCTCCGGGTCCGACCAACATCTGAGGCTGCCAGGCGGAGCATCTATGCGAGCTCCCGGCCACAGCAGGCATCTCCGCCGCCCGTCGGCTCTGTATCCCCGGTGGGGCTGGCGTTAGCATGTTAGCTCCGGGTACCACCAACATCCAGGCCGCCAAGCTGTTCGTCTGCCTGAGACGTCCACAGAGTTCACCGACCGTTTCCAGCTCATTTATCCGAGCGAAGCAATCTCTGATCGGACAGACAGTCTGTCCAAAGCCGGCTGTCGAAGCCGGAGGTGACCGAAGCTAAACGACAACTGCCGAGCACTGCATAATCGGCTTCAAAATAATAATACAGTAATAATAATAATTTATTTGTAAAGCCATTTAAAATAACCACAGCTGCAACAAAGTGCTGTACACATAAAATCAAGAACATTTAAACACATAAAATAAGATTTATCAATTTTTTCAATTTTTTATTAATAAGATGCGTTCGTAACACCGGATCGCAGTAAGTCGAGGCCGCCGTAAGTCGAGGACTACCTGTATATGAAATGGTGCAGTTTGAATTACTTTTTACACCAATAGTTTTCCAGTTCTGAAATGCAGGTACGCACTCAATGTAAACAAAGCACTTTTGGCTGAATACTCAACAAATGTGAGCTTAAATGCGTAATACATCCAAATTGTTGGACTTTTCGATCCTAAACGGCTTTTCCATAGATGCCCCCTTTCTGTTTTTACTCACTTCGCCTGTTTTCATAGTTCAACGAACACGCTGTAGCTGGTCACAAATTTTGTTTACAAATGTTTAATTTAAGGACACATGAACCATAAATATGCATAAAAAAGGTTCATATTTTGTTTCTTGCTTCTGATCATTTTCCATAGGTCTCCATGATGTTTCAGAGAGTACTTTTAAATTGATGTTTTGTTTCTTGCTTCTGATCATTTTCCATAGGTCTCCATGATGTTTCAGAGAGTACTTTTAAATTGATGTGTTAAAATTTGGACACCCCATTTGGTCGAAATGGTTGGGATTTTAAATAAATTTAGAAGACAAATATACTCCAAATACCAAAAGAAAAATAAATTAAAGATGAATTGTTCTTTTGGTTTTCAGGAAAATTTTATTTTTAATAAATAAAAAAAATGCATACATTTGAGTATTAATTCTTAATTCTTTTTTCCCAAAGAAATAGTTTGTAAATCATTTGCTTTGTCCCTTTTCACCAGAATATTTTCACTTATTTTTCCTTCAAGTTTTGTAGATTCATAATTTTTAATGCTATGCTCTTTGAGATTTTGAGATTTTTATTTAAGTTCCATTTGGTTAACAGTGAGGACCAACACAAAACCTTCACCTCTTGATTCATTGTGATACATCTGTTGGAAATTCAGCATGAGTTTCAGATGACCTTCCTGCACTGACACACCTCTTTTATTTTTCAGCCTGAGCTTTTCATTTATTTTTTTACAGACTGAAAATCTGTCTCTATAATTAAACACATTTGTTTAAAAAAAAAACATCTGTTTGAGAGTTTTCTTTTCCTCTGTAACGAATTGCAGCTCATTCTGGACAAAAAGGTCAATTTTATTTGCAGTTTTTTATTTTTTGCACAATAACACATCTAGACAAGCACTCAGCGATCCAACGGCTTACACTAATCGACGTGTCATTGAATGCTCAATACATGTAATTCCTTTTATTTTAGGAGATTAAACTCCAGGTGGGGCCCGTATAATGATTAATGTGTTACAGGTGCGCCGCTGGCAAAATTAACAGAATAAAATATAAATCAAGTGAAATAAAAAAAAGGTCAGAGGAGTGAAAGAAGAGCTGATTAGTGTAGTGTGCTCAGATTCAGTCAAAGGGAGAGCTCAGATCTACTCAAGTTGGGTTCTGTAAAACAGTTATGAACAATAAATGTTTTACCTGTTCCAGATAGCTCTGCGAACTACTTTGCACCTTGATAACAGTTTATCTGTTTTAACTGTGCTATAGAAATAAAATTGACTTGACTACTTTGTGCTTAATGAGACTTGTTATGTATTCACCAGTTCACTTTAATCTAACGAGATTAGGCTCCATTTCAGTATTTATATTGCTCCAAGGGCCATAAGCAGGTAAGATATTAACAGTTCAGAATGTTTTTGCAGAATCCCTCCAGGATGTCTTAAAAATCACTTGTCAGTATAAAATACAAATGTTTTCGTATCTTGTAGCTATGTGTGCTTTTATTTTTTTTTTACTTTTTATTTGGTTTAGTTTATGAGATTTTTGTTTAAAAAAGAAAAATCCGTCAAATGGATTTGGATTTTGTTATTCAAAATAAGTTTGTTGTTTTGAATGTTTGCAGGAATTCTTTAAAACTCATGATCAGTCCCAACAGGTGATCAAGTCTTTTTTACATCTTCAGCAGCTGAATGATTACTGCTTTTGCACAAACAGTTGAAACTCTTTTTTTTTTTTCCTGCTTTGGGCATCTTTGGATTGGATAAAAACGATCTATTATGCAGACGGAGCACGAGCTGCAGCAGAACCCCGTGTCACGACACAGGAATCCTCATGGGGGCCTCTTCAGAAGCTGGAGAATGGGATGAAAACTCCTGCAGCACGTTCAAATATCAAATATCCCTCAAAACTCTTCCAAGACATGAAAACTCCTTGCGGTGCTGTCACTTCCATTCTGTCACACGGTGAGGCGGCGAACATTAAAATAAATCCTTCCCTTTTCAGCTGAGAGTCTTGCAGTAATGCGTTTCGGCTTTTGCCAGAGGATTATTTGAACAAAGATGCTGCATGTTGTAAGTGTTGCATTCAAATGCAAGGATTCTCTGGAGCATCTTGACGACCTCTTTATGGAATTTCACACGTTTTGTCATATAAAGAACATGTGTGTTATGGATTATTGATGATTATGGACGAACCCTTTGCTTTGTCCACATCCCTTTTCCAGGTGGGGGTTCAATGCAGGTTTTTGGACTGTGCAAGGAAACTTGGAGTAAACGGATAAAACTCATATGCACGGGGAGATTGTGCAAACTACATAGAGAAATATCTGGGAAATGAACCTGCAACCTTCCTGCTGTGGGCAGCTCTCACCATATTGCTCTATAATTTCCCCAAAACATGCTTAATTAAATTTAAATTTATATTTATTAATAAAATAAACTCTTCTCTTCAGTGTGGTTGTGGTTTAGTATCACATTTTCATAGAAGCAACTTTAGACATGATTTTTGTTACTTTTGAGTAAACATCCTCTTTTACTTCTTAAAAGTCCACATTTTGTAAATCCCATTGTCTCCCTTATATAAATTTGTAGTTGAAAAGCAAAAACCAATGAACTCATGAAGGATATCCGTTAAGAAAATTCAAAATCAGAGCAAAATCCAAAAAATATACTGAATTTAAAAAGAGTCATTGTGAGGGATCATGTGGTGAAGTCTGAGGATGTAAGGCCAGTGAAACAGAGGTGAGAGGTTCCCATGAACACGACTGATCTGTAGTGTGAGTAGGTGGAAGAGAGCCTGTGGTGGAGGAATTCCCTAGAGAGAAGAGGAATGAAAACCAGTAGAAACCAGATTGACGACAGGTGAAGACAGAAGACAGGTGTTGAAGAGAAGCTGAAAAGAACCACCGTGAAAAGGGATGAGTCGTGCAAGAGTTGAAGAGTAAGAGTACGGCAGAGTTCAAGTTGTATTTATTTGTCATATGCAAGGTTAACACAGGGTTAACAGTACAATGAAATGTGTACGATGAGAAAACAATTTGACTCATAAAAAAAAATCAAAGAACAAACAAGATACACTAAAGGATGCAATAAGGATGCAAAAATAAAAGTACCAAAAAGTGAAAAAGTAATTATAATATTCACAAGGTCCTAGAGCAGGGGCGGCCGGCCAATAGGGGGGGCTAGGGCGCCGCCCCACTGGAACTTCTGGACCATTTTAAATTGAAGACTTTAAAAAAAAAAATGAAATAAAAATATTTTGAAATATATGCATATATTTTTTTAGTTGTGTAGGATAAATATTTAATGAGTAATGATGAGTTATATTGTTTGTTTCAAAAAACGTTTTCTGATTGGTGACGTATTTCCTGTCCAGGGGCGCATGAATCTTATCCATAGACTCTCGTTAATAGTGGCACATGCGCAGTTATCCCACGACATTACAAAACAATGGGAAGATGCTTGGCACAGTTTTTACCGCCTTGGACACGTCCAACATGAGCTCTACCTAGATCATGTGCTTCCTGTTTTTTTTTTGTTGTTGTCTGGGAAATGAGCCGTAAAGTCAGTGACTCAAGCAGGCTTTCTCAGGTAGGTTTTAAATCATTGAAAGCCCTTTATCTAATGCCTATTTGCCATTTCTGACTGATATGTTTCTCAACATTTAGATGGCTCTGTGAAAAAAGCCTTTAGCTGACTATTCTAAATGTGGCAGCTGGGGAGTAATTATTTCTGGAGCTAGCATGGTAATGCTAGGCTTTATCTAATGCTTATACTGTATTATTATATTACCATTCCTGTCTGATATGCCTCTCAACTTTTAGATCTT
>JBBPBX010069477.1:0-18854 GCA_038048925.1 Garcialebias charrua
ATTGCTCCTTTTTTACATTTGGTGTGTGTTGACAGCTGTGTGCTGTAGTTTGCACTCTCTCTGGAGCTGACAGGACCAGCTCTGGAGCTGACAGGACCAGCTCCTAGTTGCTGATTGAGCTGAAACACGCAGCTGTGTGTGTGTGTGTTTTTGGATTGTGCTGCGTTCAAATGCAGCTGTGATTTTGCTGTTGTTTACAGTGAAAGTCATTTGAAGAGGGGTACAGCTTAAAAGCTGTTTGTGTCCACATCATGGTGTTCAATTTAAAGAAATTTATTGAACAGCCCACGGTGCAGGTCTTTGCTGACTGCACTATAGAACAAATGTTGAGTGTGGCAGAACACTTCAACATTGATATAAGAAGCCGCATTCATGAAAAACATTTTAAAGGTGAACTGTTGACTAAATTATTTATGCTTGACATTTTTCCTGAGGTAAATGATACAGAGCGTCTAAAGGAAAAGGAAAATGAAGCTGCTTTAAAAAGAAAACATGATGAACAAATAAGGAAAGAAAAAGAGCTTATTTTAGAGCAGTTCGAAATTAAAAAAAGAAACTTAATGATTAAACACCAAGCTCTCTTGAAAGAACAAGAGCTTGAGCAACAGAGACTTCAAGCTGCTCTGGATGAAATTAAGCGTCTTCAGGAACAAGAGGATTTGGAACGGCTGAGAAGGCTGACAATTCAACATGCCTGTCATCCGGTGGTTACTGCACCAGTGCTTTGCACTCAAGCAGCCCTAGCATGTCCTGACTTTGATGCATCATCTGTGTCTATGCGGGTGCCTCTCACACCTCAACAGAAGGGGGCGCCTCTAGAACATCAACCGGAGGAAGAAGAGGATGAGTTTGTTTTGAGTAATAGCTTCCTGATGGACTGTGAAGAAAAACAGATTCCAGTGGAGGAAGTGAAACTCTTGCTTCATCTTCAGGAAGAAGATGACGTCGATCTCAGTGACTGTTTTTTACAGTTGTTTGACACTGAACTACTCCCAGTTCAGTCAAGTGAGGACCTGAAGATCTCAGAGGAGGTGAAGTCACACGCAACAAAACCTCCTGCTCTTTCTTTTCCTGTTCCAGCCACCGTGAAGAATGAGAGAGTATTGATGGACTATGTGGGACCATTGATTAGAACTGCAGCAGAACATGCTTTATTTTTGCTTGTGAGAGATGACAAGCTAGAGCCTTGTATTGGAAGTATTGTGCATGATTCTGCATCTAACACACTTTTCTGTATTTACAGAGTAGCTGAAATCAAAGCTGCTAAAACTGACAAAAAGGTGTTGTTACAGCCGACCAGAGAGAGCTGTCCAGTACTGACCAGTACTGAAGTGGAGGAGAACAGCTGCCCTCTGTCTACAAATGAGAGACAACGCTCTCGTTTTCTGATTAACCTCATCAAACATGGTGTTGGTGTTTGGCGGGTTGATAAGCAAAAGCTTTTTAGGATACAACCAGACCCAAGACGTCGTTTTGGTTTTAGAACCTTTTGAGTATCCTGCCCCAACTTGCCTTTTTTGTATGGTGCTATGTAGCCGGTGTCCTCACCAGACTACATTTTCCCCCATACAAAAACACTGGTGGTGGAGGTGTTACATATCCTGAGGAAGCTGCCAATGCTGACACTTTTAGTTTTATGTATGTTGACTGCAGTCATGTTTTGTTGGTTAATTAGTCTGATTATGATCAGGCTTGTGTGTGTTCAGCCAGGAACACCTGAGAGCCACGCCTATATATACTTCAAGTTGACTGTGCTTGAATGCGGAGTGTTGTGAGCTCAGAGTTTGGTTGCTTTATTGCTGAGCTGTTTGGGTACTGTTTGAGTACTGTTTGGGTACTGTGGGGTGTTCTCCGCCCGCCCCTGCCTGTCTTGAAGTCTGATCTTCTGTTTAGAAGGTTCTTGGTGAGTAACTACTAGCTCATGTTTGGTCTTGACTGCTAGATGCACTTAAAGAGTGGCTACTAGCTCATGTTTGGTCTTGACTGCTAGTTGCATTTGTGTCAGCTCATTTGCTTGTGGAGTTTGACTGTGCTTGATGCACTTAGGAATGTTTGCTCATCTTTTGACTTTTGTTGTGCTTAGTGCACTGGGTAGCTGAAGGCTGCATTGATGACATTAGGATCCTGCTAATGATAATTGATATCAGGGATGCTGACCTGTGTGGTTAGTTTAAGCTGGTTTAACCAGGAACATTATTGAGCTTGGAGCTGTTTGGAGCTTTTTGAGCTGTTTGGAGCCTTTTGGAGCTTTTTGGAGCTGTTTGGAGTTTTTGTTGGTTTGCCTAATGACAGAGTGAGATCGGTAGTCCAGTTATATCGTTTTTCTTTTACCCCTAGGGTCCCCTTTTGGTCAGGTAGTCCGTCTCCAGATAGGCTGCGACGGCCCTGTTTATGGGTTGGGCTGATGCTGGGGACGTTATATTCTTTTTGGCTGACTCACTCTTGTCCACCATTTATTTGTACTTTTGTCTGTCTATTTTTGCTCCCTTTTTGTTGCCCTGTGCCAGAAGACGGTGCACTCCGCACCTGGAGGGAGGAGTCGGGCAGTTTTCAATAAAGCTTTTTCTTTTTACATTCTGCCTTCTTGTGTCCTTTGTCCATTTAATGTGTTCGGCCTGAGCCAGCCGTAACACCGAGAGTTTAGTGAATAACCCGTTTGATGACACAGAGTCCAGTGTTAAAATCTTTGTGTTTGTGTGGTAATGTGTGAGAAAGTTTTTTGTGTTAAGGCAGTTCAAATGGGAGGGGAGGCAGAGCAGGCAGAGTGTTTAGCATCCTGACTGCCTGATGAACAGAGCTGTCTCTCAGTCTGCTGGTTCGAGCCTGGAGACTCCTCAGTCTCCTCCCTGATGGCAGCAGTCTAAAGCAGCTGTGTAGTGGGTGTGTGGGATCACCTGCCATGCAGTGGGCTTTCCGAGTGAGGCGTTTGCTGTGTAAGTCCTGCAGTGAGGGGAAGGAGGTGCCGACGATCTTCTCAGCTGCTCTCACGATGCGCTGGAGGCTCTTGCGGCATGATGCAGTACATGCACCAAACCACAGTGATGCAGCTGGTCAGGACACTTTCTATGGCACCTCTGTAGAAGGTGCACATGATGGGGGTTGAAGCTCCAGCCCTTTTCAGCTTGCGGAGAAAGTAGACGCTGGTGAGCCTTCTTGGCCAGTGCTGCAGTGTTCCTGCTCCAGGACAGGTCCTTCGAGACGTGCACTCCCAGGAACTTGGTGCTGTCCACTCTCTCCACTGCGGTGCTGTTGATGGTCAGAGGGGCATTGGGCATCCCTCTTCCTGAAGTCCACAACAATCTCCTTTGTCTTCTCCACGTTGAGAGTGAGATTGTTGTAATAGGTAGGTAATGCTACACATTAATATTGAAATGTTTTGTGTGTCTGTGTGGAGCTCACTGGTACTCCAGGGGGGCCGGGGGGCCCTTTGCTCTCCTGTGTGCAGGTGCAGGCTTTGGGCATGGCCGGGCAGTCTACCTCCTTCCTCTGAATGATGGCGGCATGATGCAGATGACAAAGAACAAAGGAGGCAAAATGTAATAAACAAAAAAAAAAACGTGTTGCGATCAAACAAAACGTGACAAAATGAGATCAAATGTGAATTTAAGACACTTTAAGGACTTTTAAACTGAGACTAAAAGCCTTTTCCAAATCAATTTACTGCTGAGACATTATCTACATTATGATTTGTATCAGTGCTCAGTTTATAAAGTCTGTAGTTGGATAAACATGTAAAATGTAAAATTTTAAGAGAACCTTTATTTTGAAAAAGAATCATGCTTTAAATCACCCAGGTCAGATATTTACGCTTAAAAATATTCATATATGCGAAAATGTATTCTGTGTTCAGATGAGTAGACAGAAGAAAGGGGTGAACTTTGACCTCACCAGACCAGGAAGTTCACAGCACTAGTCTCTGGTGGCCCAAGACGTGCTGCAGATACTGTCAAAGTTCTGAACACGTGTGATTCAGATAAAACATCAGCTAATGTCAGAAGTGTTGATCAGATGTGTATATAACTTTTTTTGCAAAAGTAAACATGACCTTACTCTCGCTTAAATGTATTCGGAAAGCAATGGAAAAAAATTAAAAGTGCACCAAAAAAAGTTAAAATTACTAATTTAATACTTTACCTTTAAGTATTTTGTTTTTAATTCTACCTTTCAGAAAGGATTAGTGCAAATTAGATGTAAAAGATCATCACATTATACAAATGATTGGAATACAGGTAGTCCTCGAGTTACGACGTTTTGTGGTTACAGCGCATCTCCCATTAAGAAAAAAATTATAATTTTGAAAATTCATTTTGAAAGGCCGAGTTACGCAGTTTCCGGTTTTACTTGGTAAACGTAGCGGCGAGGAATGCTACACATTACTCTCTAAAAAAGCTAAGTCTGGTCCTCTGGACATTCAAAAAACAAAACAAAACTGTACAGTGAACCCTGTTTTATGTCGTAAACGTAATAGAGAATACGGCAGATGGACCGAGCTGGACGGCGGTTTTACGTCGTAAACTCAATAGAAAATACGGAAGAAGGACGGAGGAAACGTCTTCCCAGAATCCCAGTAGGAAATTAACTCTTTTTCCCTTCATTATGGCTCCAAATGTGTGTTTTTTGTTTATGTAGGGTACTGTGTAAGGATAGGCTAAGTGCTTGGTAAAATACAGTACTGTACGTATATGGGGCGGCCGTGGCGTAGTGGTAATGGCAGTCATCCCCCGATTGGAAGGTTGGAGATTCGAATCCCGGTTACCCACACCATGTGTCGTTGTGTCCCTGGGCAAGACACTTAACCCCGAGTTGCTACCGGTAGGACTGGATGGCGCCTTGCATGGCAGTCTGCCGTTACCGGTGTATGAATGTGTGTATTAATGTGTGGATGGTTGGTATTGTAAAGCGCTTTGGGGCTCCTCACAGGGGGCTGGAAAGCGCTATATAAATAAGCTCCATTTACCATGTATATATATATATATACATCGGATAGTCGAACCTCGGATTCAGGAGGAGCAGTGTGGTTTTCATCCTGGTCGTGGAACACTGGACCAGCTCTACACCCTCAGCAGGGTCCTGGAGGGCGCGTGGGAGTTTGCCCAACCAGTTTACATGTGCTTTGTGGACTTGGAAAAGGCATTCGACCGCGTCCCTCGGGGGGTTCTGTGGGGGGTACTCCGGGAGTATGGGGTACCAGGCCCATTGATATGGGCTGTTAGGTCCCTGTACGACCGGTGTCAGAGCTTGGTCCGCATTGCCGGCAGTAAGTCAGGCTCGTTTCCAGTGAGAGTTGGACTCCGCCAAGGTTGCCCTTTGTCACCGATTCTGTTCATAACTTTTATGGACAGAATTTCTAGGCGCAGCCAAGGTGTTGAGAGGATCCGTTTTGGTGGCCTTAGAATCGCTTCTCTGTTTTTTGCAGATGATGTGGTCCTATTGGCTTCATCAGTTCGTGATCTACAGCTTTCGCTGGAGCGGTTTGCAGCTGAGTGTGATGCGGCCGGGATGAGGATCAGTTCCTCCAAATCCGAGGCCATGGTCTTGAGCCGGAAAAGGGTAGCATGCCCTCTCCGGGTCGGGGAGGAGGTCCTGCCCCAAGTGGAGGAGTTTAAGTATCTCGGGGTCTTGTTCACGAATGAGGGAAAACTGGAGCGTGAGATCGATAGGCGGATAGGTGCAGCGTCCGCAGTGAAGCGGGCGCTGTACCGGTCTGTCGTGGTGAAGAGAGAGCTGAGTCGAAAGGCAAAGCTCTCAATTTACCGATCGATCTACGTTCCCACCCTCATCTATGGTCATGAGCTTTGGGTTGTGACCGAAAGAACGAGATCTCGGATACAAGCGGCTGAAATGAGTTTTCTCCGCAGGGTGTCTGGACTCTCCCTTAGAGATAGGGTGAGAAGCTCAGTCATCCGGGAGGGACTCGGAGTAGAGCCGCTGCTTCTCCACATCGAGAGGAGCCAGTTGAGGTGGCTCGGGCATCTGGTTAGGATGCCTCCTGGACGCCTCCCTGGTGAGGTGTTCCGGGCATGTCCCACCGGGAGGAGACCCAGAGGAAGACCCAGGACACGCTGGAGGGACTATGTTTCTCGGCTGGCCTGGGAACGCCTTGGGATTCCCCCAGAGGAGCTGCTCCAAGTGGCTGGGGAGAGGGAAGTCTGGGCCTCCCTACTTAGGCTGCTACCCCCGCGACCCGACCCCGGATAAGCGGAAGAAAATGGATGGATGGATGGATGGATATATATATATATATATATATATATATATATATATATATATATAATATATATATATATATATATATATATATATATATATATATATATATATATATATATATATACATATACACATATATATATATATATATATATATATATATATATATATATATATATATATATATATACATATATATATATATATATATATATATATATATATATATATATATATATATATATATATATATATATATATATATATATATATATATATATATATATATATATATATATATATATATATATATATATATATATATATATATATATATATGATCTGACGCAGTGTAACTTTAATTCTAATAGGAATATTGTCCACATTTGCTTTCCGTACAGATGTGAATTGACTTTTGTGCATGCGCATTTGCTCTATTTAAGGCCAGACGTTTTTTTTTAACTCACATTGATCCCACTAGTGTTATTCCTCCATGGGTATTTCCTGAGGTGAATGTTGACATGAACATACTTAAACTGAAAAATGATTGGAATTTAACTGAACTATGTGTGGAGACTGACATATATTTGACAAACTCTTATTCTAATTACCTTAAAATATATTCAGAGGGTTCTAAGAATTTGAAAGGATGTGTGGGAATTGGACTGTATATACCGGAGTTTAAGATTTGCATTTCAAAACGGTTGTCGGATCACCTATCAGTCTATACAGCAGAAATGGTGGCTGTTATACTGGGCTTACAGTGGGTTGAGGAGGTTCGACCGGACCGGGTGGTGGTGTGCACAGATTCCAAAGCTGTTATAGAAAGTATTCAAGGAGAAGGTAATTACAGGAAGGATTTAGTGTTAGAAGTTCAGCACAGTTTACTTAGATTGCACAGGGGTGGCATTGATGTTTGGTTCTGTTGGGTACCAGCACACGTCGGTGTTAAAGGCAATGAAAGGGCAGATAACCTGGCAAAAAGGGCTTTAGAGGGGGCAATAACACTTACAATTCCTATAGGGAAAGGGGAAGGGAAATCAATTATTAAGAGTAGAGAAATGGAAGAATGGCAAACGAGATGGAATGACGATAAGAAAGGACGACGATTATACAAAGTACAAAAGTCAGTACTTAACAGACATATTACTGAGAAGAACAGACGAGACGAAATAATAATGCTCAGATTGAGGGTGGGTCATACCTATTTCAATGATATTTTATATTTAATAGGGAGGAAGGATGATGATAAATGTGAATGGTGTTGAATGAAAGAAGATGTAGAACATGTGTTGATGTATTGTGCGACATATGAACATGAAAGGGATGGATTGCGGAGTAGGATTAGTAGGGCAGGTCGAGAATGGAGTCTTCAAGGTATATTGGGAAGTGAAGGAAACATATTGGATATTTGTAGAATAAGAAGGGCGTTATTTATTTTTCTTCAACGAACAGATTTGAAGAATAGAATTTAATTGATGTAAGTGTTGCTGCACACTCATGTACAGTAGGTGGCGGTATGCACCTTTACGTTGCTTGCGATCCGCCATGATAGAGAAGAAGAAGAAGAACTCACAACGATGAAGCGTGGTCAGTGTTTCATGTGGAAAAATTCTCGTGAGTATCAATCTTTAATTGACATGGTTTTTAAAAGCGGTATTGTGGTATGTAAATGTGATACATAATTATGTATTCTAACGCTTTTTTTCCTGTGCGCTGCTGAAAATCGTAATTCAGCTTAGCTAGCTTTAGCATGACATTGCGACAAGTTGTGTATCATACACAACGTGTATATACATTAAATGTACATTATATGTACATTAAAATGCCATTTTTGTATTTCCAAGGTTGATCAAGGTAACAAAAATCACAAGACGTCAAGGAAACATCATGAGGTGAGTCAAATTAAGACCGTTTTTGTTTTTGTTTGTATGACTATGATTGTGAACTAGCTCCAACAGTTTTTTTTTTTGCCCCATCGCCCAGCCCTAAGAGGTCGTGTGTGTGTCTGTGTGTGTGCGCTTTTTAGTCCGATCAAAAGTACGTGACAAATAAACTTTTTAATTTGTTTAAAACTATATTGAACAACAAAGAGGATATATGACTAATTTAACTCAGTTTGTTTTATGACTGATAAGAGGCAGATGTCCGGTGTGAACCTGACGAAGCTGAAATTAGATTCCAGCTTCCGATTCGGGAAATAACTAATTTTTCACGACCTTGAGCGGGTTTAATCTGCTCTAGATCAAAAACTACAACACCTGGACTCTTCAAACCAAGACTAGATTATTATACACTAATAGAAGAATATTTAAAAATCGTTGTGGGAATTGTGAAAAGTTTTTCTGATTTGTGAAACTTCAACATTTTTTTTTCATCATTTTTATGCCACTAAATCACATTAGACCTAATAATATGGGAATGAGACTGCAGTACCACTGCTCAACCCATAGAATGCAGCAAAAAGAAGACCAAATATTGCAGATTAGAACAAACGCGCACAAAAATGTCTAAATTATCACATAAGTAGTACTACATAACATTTTAGACACATTCTATTTGTCTCTGAGCTGGAAATGTCTCCACATTTGGTGTCAGAAATCTGGTCACCCTAGTTTTAGACTCATATCATATTTGGAAATGGCACATTTTATTATTCACTTTTTATATACACACAGTAGCAAACGTTTTAAAAACTGATTACACTTAGAAATTGTTGCTTAACAAATAAAAGTGGAGACAAAAAGGAAACATGAAACATAAAGAAATTTAAACACAGATGCAATAACATGAAATTGTTTGAATTCTGCTGTCTAAGAGGCTGTGGTTTTTTGTTATAATTAAATTATATTAAACTAGAGTTATTATACATTTGACAGTTTTAAAGAGTATAAATTAGATAGTTTCAATAAATGGAGCTTGTTTTCAAAAATCTATATTTTGGAATATAAATTTTGCATAAGCAATAACATTTTTTTTTTTTTTTTTTTTTTTTTAACATTTTTCTGAACTGGTCCCTGTCCTCTATGCTGCTGTGACAATGTAAATTTCCCCACTGTGGGATTAATAAAGGCATCTTATCTTATCTTATCTTATAATTGCAAATTTGAGTATGTAATGAGCTTTTGTATTTTTCAGACAATGTAATAAATGTAATTTGTTCATGGATGTCATTTTGACTTTTTAAGCTTTACTAGTCAGCAGTTAATATTATGACTTTCTTTGTTCACAGTCAGAATAATGTTTCAGTGGTTGCAACACGAGTAACAGCAGTGCTCAACTCCGTCAGCCTAAGACTTTCTCAGCACCATTCCACTGAAGAGGCAGATCATGCTTACTACCAGCTGGAGTGCATCTTGAGGCTTTTACGAAGATACTCGGACCAGTTTGTGAATGCTGAACAGGCCTTACAGAAACTGGAGGAAGCATACCATCTTTTGGAAAGTGGATCCCCAACATCAATTACAGGTTTCAGAGTCCCTACAGTAAAGATGGGCAACAGAGGTCGGCCAGCTTTCAGCATAAATCGAGAGCAATTGGAGTATTTGCTTCACTTTGACTTTACAATTCCAGACATTGCCCGTCTGTTATGCGTCAGTGTAAGGACAATAAAGAGAAGACTTAAAGAGTATGGCCTATCAGTGCAACAAAACTTCAGTGACATTACAAGTGCAGATTTACAAGCTGTTGTCTCTGCATATCTGGATGCAAACCCAAATTCAGGTTACAGGATGGTACATGGTTACTTAAGGAGCATAGGTATCAGGTAAGGATTATTTATTAAGGAAAGTAATCAAAATAGAATTTTCATAATGTTGCATCACTTATTTAGTACAGTCTGTGATTTCAATGATTGGTATATCTCAATTTCTTAAAAAATAAGAATTTTTAAAGTGACCTAGAATTACACCGACGAGGCTTAGTCAGTAAGCCTCGTTAAGTTTGTCTATTTCTCCTATCAGTCTTTCTGCTTTTTAAAATAGTGGACATTTTCAGACAATGCAGTAATGTGTTTGTAATGCTGATTGTAGTAACTTTGGGGTATATTTCACATAATTGTGGTATTTGTACATCCGTTGTAGTTCTCCTTATTTTTTTGTTTTTTACAGAGTCTCTGAGTCTAGGCTGAGAGAGACAATGCAAACTGTTGACCCTTTTGGTAATCTCCTTCGTGGTTTTTGCTTGAATCCTATACAACGACGATCATACTCTGTCCCTGCCCCATTGTCTTTGTGGCATTTGGATGGTTATCATAAGCTTATTCGGCAAGTAACTTTAAAATACTTTTATATTTTTAATGATGCACATGTAACTCCTGGTATACTCATTGTGTTTGTCATATTCAAGATGGAGAATTGTCATTCACGGGTGCATTGATGGCTACAGCAGGAAGATAATGTACCTTCATGCTTCCAACAACAACAAGGCTTCGACAGTTCACCAGGCCTTTTTGGGAGCTGTACAGCAGTTTGGTTTGCCTCACTGTGTCCGCAGTGACAAGGGTGGTGAGAATGTCGCAGTTGCCAGGTTTATGCTTGACCATCCACTCCGTGGACCAGGTATCTATATTACTCACTGTACCCTACAGAACTTCTGAAATAAAATAAAGTCTAACCCCGGATTTACACTAGATGCAACGCTGCTGTGCTGTGGTGCAGTTCGCAGCTGTAAAATCAGCTAAAGACTAGGAATTTGCTCTGGTGTAACGGTGTGCATAAGCAAGGAGTAAGAACTATAAACTGCTACTTTTTCTTTCTTTAAAAGAAAATGTGACCGGTGAAGCCACAGCATGTTTACCTTATCAATAATTTCTTTTATATATTACAGCAAGAATCACCAACACAGACCCCACGTGTAACCAGGTTCCCATGAGTACGTTCATGTTCTAATAAACAGCGCTGATCAGCAATGCAGCTACAAGCTGTAATGTCCCTCTACTTGTTAGTCTTTTTAAAAGTTGTTTGTGAACTCAAAACACCAGAAATCCAGACAGAATGAGCTGTTAGTCCACAGCTCATAGGCTGAGCTCCTCTCTGTCACTGTCACACAAACACCGCAGGTCAGACAGTCCTGTTCAGGAGCATTAACCCTTAAGGGCCCAGATTATAATTGGTCTTTAAAATGTGGTAATTAAATTATTTTCAGTGACTAAGAGGACGTTTTTTTTGATAGTTGCATTTTTAACTGTTATCCTTTATATCTACAAGAGTTAAAGTTCTATAGACATCTAATCTTTATTAGAAGAAAGGACATGATTAGAGGTTTTTAGTAAAGTTTTATTCAAAGCATGTTACAGAAGTCATAAGAAGCATATTTATTTTGAGCAAACATTAAAAACGTGTTAATTCCTACAAAACTGTCAAATATATTTACAAACAACATTAAACTGACTCAGATTAACATAAAATACATGTTTTATAATTAAATGTCTGTTTCATGATAAAAAAAAATCCTCCATCCATTCTGTCGTTGTTCCTAATCAGTGTCACAATCAAGGGTGGGGCTGGAGTCTGTCCCAGCTGCCTTTGGGTGAAGACGGGGGACATGTGGACAGATATCCAGTCTCCATCAGGAACTCAAGAGATCATCAACCATCCACACTCACACCTTCTGGAGCTTTTTTGTGTAACTCTAGATGTGACAAACTGAGAACTCTGGACTCAGATCCATCTGGTGCTGCACAGAATCCTAATCACTTATCAATAATAAATAAATAAATTATTATTGATAATTATCAGGAGGAGTCCTTAACTTTAGGATGTAGTTAGGCAATTAAATATTCACGATGTAAATTTATGACTATAATTGAAGTTGAGTCATGTAATGTAAAATTGTTTTTATAAAACCAGTAATCCCCCCCCCATCCCCTTTAGTCATGAAACTGCGACAATCCAAACCCATTTCAGCAGTTCAGAGGGAGTATGCAGGAGCCTTAAATTTTATACTGAGTTAAAACAAAGTGGATATACTTCAGTGACATACTTTTATATTTTTTTCATATGCACAAGATTATGTAGTGTGGTACAGTTATGGTATTGGGGTGGGGGACTGGAAGATGTACAGGGACTTTGTTAAAACTTTTTTTTTTTTTGTCTTTGTAGAGAGCAGATGTTTCATCACAGGTCGGAGTGTACACAATCAGCGCATTGAGAGGCTTTGGCGTGATGTGTGGCAGTCAGTAGCATGCAGCTATCATTCAGTGTTTCAGTACCTGGAATCTACAGGTTCTCTAGATCCTGACGACGACATCCACCTGCTGTGCCTGCACTATGTAATGGTGCCCAGAATCAATGCTCACCTAAATGTCTTCAGGAGCACTTGGGACAGACACCGCATTTCTTCTGCTGGAAACCGTTCTCCTGACCAGCTGTGGATATCTGGGCAGTTGACAAGTGAAGTGGAACCAACTCAACCAGTATGATCAACATTAGATTTCTATTTTTATTTTATCCTGCCTTGACATGTTTGCATTTGTTGTGCACATTCTGATATATTTGTTTGTCCATGCAGGTCAGCATCAGTGAATGGGGTGTCGACTTTGAGGGAACTTTACCAGCATCTGATCCAGCTGCTGACATTATTGTCCCAGAACACCCAGTGTTGCTACAAAATGATGTCAACAGAATGTTAATGGATTGTATAGACCCCTTAGCTACCAGCTCATGTTTTGGGGCAGATGTGTACATGGAAGCACTGAGACTGGTTGCGTTTTAGATGGTCCTGTTAGCTTTCTTTGCTTTGACCTGATTTTTTTTGTTTTAGGCAAAACTAGAGAAGATTTTGCCATGTCTGAGGACCAGTCCCACTCCTTTTCTGCATAAGCTGACAGGCTGTCATACTACACAAAAGTGAATTAGCACAGATCCAGCTGTATCACCCTACAGTACACAAAATGTAATTGTGCTGCTAAGTGTTAAATGAAAGTGATTGTTTGGCTCCAGCTGAGTATCTTACGTGCACACTTTGCACTTTATTTGTTAAGATGTTGCTGCTCATTATGTATTTTTATTATTAAATATATTTTGACTGGTCTTGAGCCGGAAAAGGGTAGCATGCCCTCTCCGGGTCGGGGAGGAGGTCCTGCCCCAAGTGGAGGAGTTTAAGTATCTCGGGATCTTGTTCACGAATGAGGGAAAACTGGAGCGTGAGATCGATAGGCGGATAGGTGCAGCGTCCGCAGTGAAGCGGGCGCTGTACCGGTCTGTCGTGGTGAAGAGAGAGCTGAGTCAAAAGGCAAAGCTCTCAATTTACCGATCGATCTACGTTCCCACCCTCATCTATGGTCATGAGCTTTGGGTTATGACCGAAAGAACGAGATCTCGGATACAAGCGGCTGAAATGAGTTTTCTCCGCAGGGTGTCTGGACTCTCCCTTAGAGATAGGGTGAGAAGCTCAGTCATCCGGGAGGGACTCGGAGTAGAGCCGCTGCTTCTCCACATCGAGAGGAGCCAGTTGAGGTGGCTCGGGCATCTGGTTAGGATGCCTCCTGGACGCCTCCCTGGTGAGGTGTTCCGGGCATGTCCCACCGGGAGGAGACCCAGAGGAAGACCCAGGACACGCTGGAGGGACTATGTTTCTCGGCTGGCCTGGGAACGCCTTGGGATTCCCCCAGAGGAGCTGCTCCAAGTGGCTGGGGAGAGGGAAGTCTGGGCCTCCCTACTTAGGCTGCTACCCCCGCGACCCGACCCCGGATAAGCGGACGAAAATGGATGGATGGATGGATATTTTGACTGAATATCTTTTATTTTTTTGCAGTCATATGTTGATTCATATGCAGTCATATGTTGTTTAGGTTGATTGGTAACTCTAAAATTGACCCTGGGTGTGAGTGAAACAGGTCCCTCTTGTAAATGAGTCCCCGTGGCTCAACGAGGATTCATTAATTCATTCAACCTTTATTTATACAGGCTAGCCTCGTTGAGTCACGGGGACTCATTTACAAGAGGGACCTGTCTCACTCACACCAAACAACCATCCACCCTCTCTCTCACAACTAGGGTCAATTTAACATTCATGTTTTTGGACTGTGGGAGGAAACCGGAGTACCCGGAGGAAACCCACGCATGCACGGGGAGAACATGCAAACTCCACCCAGAAAGGCCCCCGGACCGGGATTTGAACCGGCAACCTTCTCGCTGAGAGGCAGCAGCTCTACCAGTTGTGCCACCGTGCTGCCCAAATAGCCTGTATAAATAAAGGTTGAATGAATGAATGTATAGCATTTTAGAAACAATGTCTATATGCCTTTTGACTCAAACTTGGTGGTTAATAACTCTTTGGTCTGAGGTGTTTGGATAAAATAAGTGAATTTTAATTAACATGACGTTAAATGTTGTTTTGATGTCCTTAGTACAAATTGAACCATACTGTATTTATAAGTTGAAGAGAATTAACCTTCAGCAAAAGGTACGATCATGTTTTGCAATTAAAAATATTGATCACAAAGGAAATAAAAAAACAAACATGTCATTAATTATAACTTAATATGGAGAAGCCTAGTTTATTACCAGAGACTGTAAAAAGACCAAATTTGATAGTTGGGGCTTCTCTCATAGTTCGACTGTCGGCCAGACAAGCTGTTAATTCAGGTGGTATGTAAAACTTTGCTCCACAGAATATGTTTTTAATATTTATGCTTTATGTCTACAACCATTTGTGTTGAGAAAGTTTCCTTGAGCTGCTTAGCCATGCTAATCGCTAGCCTCTCCAATGCTAACGCCAGCCTATCCATATCAATGGACAGCAGAGAGAGTAGTCAATCCAGTGGGTTACTAGCCTAGGCATGCTAATCGCTAGCCTCTCCAATGCTAACGCCAGCCTATCCATATCAATGGACAGCAGAGAGAGTAGTCAATCCAGTGGGTTACTAGCCTAGGCATGCTAGTCGCTAGCCTCTCCAATGCTAACGCCAGCCTATCCATATCAATGGACAGCAGAGAGAGTAGTCAATCCAGTGGGTTACTAGCCTAGGCATGCTAGTCGCTAGCCTCTCCAATGCTAACGCCAGCCTATCCATATCAATGGACAGCAGAGAGAGTAGTCAATCCAGTGGGTTACTAGCCTAGGCATGCTAGTCGCTAGCCTCTCCAATGCTAACGCCAGCCTATCCATATCAATGGACAGCAGAGAGAGTAGTCAATCCAGTGGGTTACTAGCCTAGGCATGCTAGTCGCTAGCCTCTCCAATGCTAACGCCAGCCTATCCATATCAATGGACAGCAGAGAGAGTAGTCAATCCAGTGGGTTACTAGCCTAGGCATGCTAGTCGCTAGCCTCTCCAATGCTAACACAAATGAATAGTCTCCTTCTCATTTGCCAGCGCCGGCCTCTCAGTTGCCGGAGTCAGCTACTCAGTCAGCGGTGCCGGCCTATCATTAATCAGATCAATAGCCTCCTGCTACAAGGATGTTGCTACCGCCGGTTGCGCAATAGTCTTAATTTTGGCCCTCATCCCGCGCCATATTAGAGAAGTCAAGGTTGAGAGCTTCAGATCTTTTTGTAAGATATTCCAGGAAGCTGGAGCGGAGTAGGAGAAGGCCCTTTTTCCAAGTTCAGTCCTCACTGACGGAACACTGCAGGTAATCATGTTCTGAGAGCGCACACTGTAGCTGCACTCACGCAAAGACATGTAGGAGGAGATGTATGAGGGCAGCAGACCAAGAAGTGTATTCTGGTGACTGTTTATGAAAAGTCATATTGAAATTACACATTTGTTTGGTTGATTCAATAAAAGGAGAAAATGTGAAATATCGTCTGATATCGTTATCGGGGTATTTCAAAATATATATCGTGATATCATTTTTTGGCAATATCGCCCACCCCTACACACCAGCTTTTATTTTGAAAGAACCTCGCAAGTAGGGCTGTGCGATATGACGATATATATCGTGGGGACGATAGAAACGTGTCTATCGTGCTACTTTCCTTCTATCGTCTCTATCGTGATAAATAAGAATAAAAAAATAACTGTCGCAAAGAAGCTTCTTATTGTGGTTTTGCGAGATGACGGCGCAGCTTTATGTTTGACGCATGCGCGGGTTTGCAACACATGCTTTACGTTGTTAACTCGAGAGCAACAGAGCCGCACGCGCATGAAGCCGGTGTCACAAGGAGAAAACAGCTGCGCAGGCAGCCCGAGAAGAATAACTTTTACCAAAAAGAGGGGGAAGCTCACCTTGTTAGCTTCCATTATTTAGCTCCGCTGAAACTCTGAGACAAAATGGGTCCAGAGGACACGAACCCAGAGTCCAACCGAGTCCCAACTCGGGTCCAGTTAACAATACAAAACAGACCAGAGACTCAACAGAACCGGAATCAAACGCAACGTTTTCTCTTTTCTGTTTCTTGCTTTGTTTACTCAAACTTCAGAGCGGATTTCTTCTTCGTGAGTTTTATTAGCAGCTGTTGTTTTACCGCCACCTGCAGGAATAATTTGGACCAAAGTAGAAAAGGAGTTGTTTGTTTGTTAGTTTATTCATTTTATAATATGAAATACAACAATTAACGTATTCATAATAGAAAAAAATAAAAAATAAAATGAAAGGTAGCAGATGAAGAATAAATCTTATTAAATATGCTCCTTATTCATCTAATAACAGTTCAAACAATATTTTCTATAATAACAAAATAAGTAAATAACTCAGTCAATTTTCAATTCACATATATCACACATTAAATTAGATTAATTTATATTTTTTTAGCAATTCATTTTTTACCAGTTTCTTAAATACAATGAATGATTTGGCTTCCTTAACATTTGTCATTAAGTCATTCCATAATCGTACTCCTTGAATTAAGGTAGATCTTAGGTAGATCTAGTTTCTACTTTGGTCCAAATTTCCTTGTTCTTTTTGTTCACATTCTTATAATTGTAACTATCTGTAGTAAAATAATAAAATAAAAAAAACTTTGGTCCAAATTTTTCCTGTGCACACACACACACGCATCGTGTTGTATATATCGTGATATATATCGTTATCGTGATATAAAAAAGTCCATATCGTGATATATGATTTTTTCCATATCGCCCAGCCCTACTCGCAAGCGTGACTACCTGGTGGTGTTAGCGCGTGCACAACCAAACCGCGTGAGCGCTGACTTTTAGAAGTGGAGGCTGCTGGACCGAAGTACAATATTGAACAATTTTACTAGAAATTACAACCATACCTGTTAGAGAACAAACATGTGGTTGGTGGAGGTCTGACGTGAAGCTCCTGCTCCTACACAGAAAAACACACACACAGTCACGAGACTAGATTATCCAAGCACGCGACAACGAGACGTAGCTGCTAACAGCTACACATGCTAACAGCTACACATGCTAACATCTGGACGCAGGTTTCTACAACCCAAATGTAGAACAAACAGATTTAAAAACTCATTTATCCCAGTAGCAATCAGGTTTCTTAATGCACACTAATTTTAACACTGTTATTTTAATGTCTTATTGTCTTGTGTTTATATGTGTATGTGTGTGTAAGTGCATATGTATGTATGAATCTGTGCACACCTATTGACTACAAATCTAATTGCCCCTCGGGGATAATAAAGGAACTTGAATCTTGAAGCTATACATGCCAACAGCTACACATGCCAACAGCTACACATGCTAACAGCTACACATGCTAACAGCTACACATACTAACAACTACACATGCTAACAGCTACACATGCTAACAGCTACACATGCTAACAGCTACAGATGCTAACAGCTACAGATGCTAACAGCTACACATGCTAACAGCTACAGATGCTAACAGCTACAGATGCTAACAGCTACACATGCTAACAGCTACAGATGCTAACAGCTACAGATGCTAACAGCTACAGATGCTAACAGCTACGCGTACACATGCTAACAGCTACACATGCTAACAGCTACAGATGCTAACAGCTACACATGCTAACAGCTACACATGCTAACAGCTACAGATGCTAACAGCTACACATGCTAACATCTACAGATGCTAACAGCTATAAATGCTAACAGCTACACATGCTAACAGCTACAGATGTTAAAAGATACAGATGCTAACAGCTACAGATGCTAACAGCTACAGATGCTAACAGCTAACATGCTAACAGCTACACATGCCAACTACACATGCTAACAGCTACATATGCTAACAGCTATAGATGCTAACAGCTACACCTGCTAACAGCTACAGATGTTAACAGCTACAAATGCTAACAGTTGCACATGCTAACAGCTACAGATGCTAACAGTTACACATGCTAACAGCTACAGATGCTAACAGCTACAGATGCTAACATCTACAGATTTTAACAGCTACAAATGCTAACAGATACACATGCTAACAGCTACACATGCTAACAACTACAGATGTTAACAGCTACACATGCTAACAGCTACAGATGCTAACAGCTACAGATGTTAACAGCTACAGATTTTAACAGCTACAAATGCTAACAGATACACATGCTAACAGCTACACACGCTAACAGCTACACATGCTAACAGCTACACTTGCTAACAGCTACAGATGTTAACAGCTACAGATGCTAACAGCTACAAATGCTAACATCTACAAATGCTAACAGCTACAGACACTAACAGCTACAGACACTAACAGCTACAGACACTAACAGCTACAGATGCTAACAGCTACAGATGCTAACAACTAC
>JBBPBX010069478.1:4457-18854 GCA_038048925.1 Garcialebias charrua
ATTTAAAAATGACATGTATTCTCTGATGCGTTTTTTTGAGACCTCCCACGACCTGTTGGCATTTCTGTGCGTCGTAAATGACTCTCGGCTACATTTACTCCAAAGTCGAGCTCAAAATCTGCCCGTTTTTGTCTGCTATTGTTGATTAGCTGTAGTGGCCTGATTTAGATTAACTCCAAGTTATAATCTCTTACAGATGTACATTCAGAGATAAATTTCTATTTTTTTTTAATAAAAATTGTCTCCTGATTCAAAAAATATTTTGCTAACAGACAGACAAACATGCACATGCATACAGACATAGAGACATTGTAGACTGCCTGCTGTCTTTGTCAGCACACAAACAATTATACCACAGTTGCTTGCTATAATAATATACATCTGTACTTTACACCGTACAGCAAAGCAGTGGATTTTTGTAATACAAAAGAAATATCAATGTAGCTCTATAATTGTTCTCCTTGCCACCTCTTCATTAGCAGATAGATTTCAGATAATAAAATATTTTAACACCTAAATCTTTTTATGTTCAGAGTATGTGAAACTTATTTTAAATTGAGTGCGAGAGTCTTTTTACAGTAGTATGATTATAAATAAATCAATGCCTTGTATGGATGTGACATCTGAAATCATTTATCTCATTCTAATGATCCAACAAGTGATAACCGAACTTGTAAATTTCAGATAATTTGTTTCAAGTCATGTACTTTGTAAAATAAATCCTCAGATGCTCTAATTACCCTAATATGCTTTTAGCTCTCGTTCATTTTGATGTGATTATAATCCTGCTTTTGTTGGTGTTTACCAAATTCCCTCACATACGACTTCAATCAGAAGTCAAGAGGAGGTAAGTGAACAGAAGAGGGGAGCCTTCTGGTGCCCAGAGGCAGCTTAAAGATGTGATACATTTCAGATGATTGAAGGGAAACACCGGAGGTTAAACTCAACTCAACCTCGTCATCACGGCCCAGTTTGTGTTTCGTGCAGCGTTTCGGCTCTGTTCGTGCTGAAGTCTGTTCTGTTCAGGCGCTTCACTCTTCCAGCTAACGCCACGCAGGAAGCTGAGCTAACATATACTGGTGGCAACACAATGTAAATCTGAATGTGGACGTCATCCCAGAACCACAGCTGAATCAGGTTAGGCCTATATTTAAACCTTAAAACAGACCGGTTCGTAGAAGAAGAGACATATGTGTGTTGCGTTCGCGTGTTCAAGACGTCTAGAACTTCTGCATGTTTTGTTGTAAAAAAGACGGGAGAGCTTCTCTATTAAGTTGAAAGCTGATATCCGAAGAGTTTGCCAAAATGTCAGATTCGGACACTGATAGCGAGTGGGAGCAATTCAGCAATGTGAAATTTAAGGATGAAGAGTTTGGTACTTTATCATTTTCAGGAGATCAGGTTTTAGGTCGATGGAATTCCATTCCTGTTAAAACTAGAAAGGAAGCTTCGCAGCGAATGAAAGTTTGTCATTTTTGGCTCCCCGCCATCCTGCAGCCGGACAACACCAGTGCTCATAATTGGGCTGTGGATATAGGTTTAACCAACTCAAAGGACGAGCTGACTCTGTTCAACATAATCAAGATACAGGCTGTGGAATCATTATTCTCTGACGTGGAGAAATTAACGCTGGAGGAGGACGTTCCCAAATTGCTTTTCTACTATAACCACATGAATATGTTTTGTCCGGATACTTTAGTAAAAGTGGTGGAAGTTTTGGAGAAATCTAAGGATCTTTTTCTACCCCGTCACATGACGATACTTGGCATTCCCAAGTTCCTGTTGGCCCTCAACTACATCTTCGCTGAGTATGCCAATTTGATTCAGAAAATGAGCATCAACACTAAGAAAGCGCTGACGGATCTGATGGTTGAACACGATGAAATTGCTTTAGAGCATAGTGAATTCATGAAGAAGATGGGAAATAAATTTTTTCAGGAACAACTATATGAACAAGCTGTAAAACATTATTCCATAGCCATCCAGTTTTATCCTGACAACCACATTCTTTATGGAAACAGAGCCCTGTGCTACATCAAGATTAAGGAGTATCTGAAAGCAGCGGTTGATGGAAAATGTGCCGTTCTCATCCAGCCACTCTGGGTGAAGGTACGGTACTCATCTCTGTTCTGATCTGGTTGCACACTTTTACTGCAGCAAACAGACACTCGGACAACTTTTATTTTGTGTAAAAGAATTTACTTTTAATGTTCCAATTTAAGATTTTATCCTCAAATGGTGTCCCAATTGAGTTTGTTGATTCCTATAAATATTTGGGTATCCTGGTTGATTCACAGCTCTCTTTTAAACTCCACGTGGAAAACCTAGTGAAGAAACTGAAAGTTAAACTGGGTTTCTTTTTCAGAAACAGATCATGTCTATCACTGAATGTTAGGAAACGCCTTGTATCTGTGACTTTCCTTCCCTCCATTGATTACGGTGACATTCTCTACATGAATGCTCCTACAAGCACCCTGCGGATGTTGGATGTTGTCTATCATGGTGCACTAAGATTCATAACTGGTTGTGATTATCGTACCCACCACTGCACCCTGTATTCACTGGTTAACTGGACATCATTAACCTCACGCAGACTCTTCCACTGGTACATTTTCATCTTTAAATCACTTCTTGGTCTGCTGCCCTCATACATCTCCTCCTACATGTCTTTGCGTGAGTGCAGCTACAGTGTGCGCTCTCAGGACATGATTACCTGCAGTGTTCCGTCAGTGAGGACTGAACTTGGAAAAAGGGCCTTCTCCTACTCTGCTCCTGCTTCATGGAATATCTTACAAAAAGATCTGAAGCTCTCGACCTTGACTTCTCTAAATGGTTTTCAGAATCTGTTGGAATCCTGGCAAAAACCAATGCAGATTTGTTCCTGTCTTTGATTTTATACGTCTACCTTATAATGTTTTGCTAGTTTTTTGATACTTTTAGTGATTTTTTTTTTTTTTTTTTTTTTTTTTCTATTGTTTATTGTTTGTTTGTTTGTTTATTGTTTAAGGAAATTCTACCATTGCTGTTCATTGTTCTTTAGTTTTAGCAGGTCGCTTTCGTAAATGAGCCCATGAGGTTCAAAAGATTTACCTGACTAAATAAAGGTTGAATGAATGAAAAATGTCCCACTTTTCAAATATAGTTCTGCTATAGGTGCCAGGGATGTAACGACTGTAAAAGAACAACAATAAACTAATAAATACTGTGTTGTATAATTATTAATCAATACATTTGTCTCTTCTCGTATAATTATTGCCAGAATATCCTCAAAAAAGGCTCTGAAAATTACTGAATATATGTAATTGAGATGAGAACATTTTACGAGTCTTTGCTTGCCTCAGCAATACTGTTGTTGCGCAGGAAACAAATAGTTTTCTAGCCAAAAAAAAATAATGATCTATTATTAATAGGAACTGAGTGTAGAATCTGTAATTAGCTTTAGTTGGGCACATTATGAAAAGTAAGAAGGCTGCAGAGTGGGCCTCCATCAGCCTCCACTCTTTTACATTCCCCAGGTTGTAATAATTGAGTAATTGGAAGAATTCTGTTTGATTAGCAGCGTCAAAATCCAGCATTTTGTGCACGTGCAGTTTGATATGTACTCTGTGTGTGTGTGTGTGTGTGTGTGTGTGTGTGTGTGATCAGAGATCTCAGAGGAAACCTTCCTCTGTGTGGTTGTGCTGCTCTGCTGCATTCTGCTGTCTTCTGTTGCGTACACCCCCCACCCCCCCGTGTCTCACTTTGACCTTGTTTCTACCCTCATCACCATCAGCATTAGCGACTGCATACTTTGTCACCTTCTTCATCCTCACTTGCATCTTCCTCACCAGCGCCAGCTCCACGTTGCTGTCATTATTCTGCTGTTGTTCTCCTCGTGTTCTGAAATGAAGACAGATCCTGGAGTACAGCAGTCCCTCGTTTATCGCGGGGGATCTGTACCCTGAAGCCCCGCGATAAGTGAAAAACCACGAAGTAGGGATGCAGTAGTCCAAGTTCAAGTTCAAATACATTAAACTGTATAGTAAGGCTTTAGAAACCCTTCCCACACTTTTGGAATACAGGTAGTCCTCGAGTTACGAACGAGTTCCGTTCCTACAGCCGTTCGCATGTCGAAAATCGCCGTAAGTCGAAAAACACACTAGCTGCCACTTATACATGTACATGTACAGTACTGTACATTTACCAAGCACTTCGCCTATCCTAACACAGTACCTTACATGTTTATCAAAAAACACGTACAGTACATTTGGAGCCATAATGAAGGAAAAAAAGAGTTAGCATGTCTGTTAGCATGTTAGCTCGTTGCACGTCTGAGCTCTGCAGCTTTCAGCTGCTTCACGCGGTCCAAACTGTTTGTAACTGCATGCTGGCTCCATACATTTGGAGCCATAATGAAGGGAAAAAGAGTTAATAACTTACTGGGAGCTGGTGGAGCCGTTTCTCCGCGTGTTAGCATGTTAGCTCCCGGCCGCAGCAGGCATCTCCGCCGCCCGTCGGCTCCGTGTCCCCGGTAGGGCTGGCGTTAGCATGTTAGCTCCGGGTCTGACCAACATCTGAGGCTGCCAGGCAGAGCATCAAGGCGAGCTCCCGGCCGCAGCAGGCATCTCCGCCGCCCGTCGGCTCCGTGTCCCCGGTGGGGCTGGCGTTAGCATGTTAGCTCCGGGTCCCACCAACATCCGAGGCCGCGAGGCCGTTCCTCCGCCTGAGACGTCCACAGAGTTCACCAACCGTTTCCAGCTCATTTATCCGTATGAGGCAACCTCTGATCGGGCACACGGTCCGTCCAAAGCCGGCTGTCAAGGCCGGAGCTAACCGAAGCTAACCGAAAACTGGCGGACACTGCAGAAAACTGCCGGAAACTGCGTAAATCGGCTTCTAAATACAGGGGGTCCCCGACTTACGAGCGAGTTCCGTTCCTACGACTATCTCGTAAGACGAAAATCTCGTACGTCGGAACACGAAACACGTGTTCTCGTAAGTCCGGATTTTCGGTCGTAAGTCGGAAAATTTATGCTAGCGCTACTACGAACACTCGTTTTTCAACACAAACGTTCATACTAGTTCATAAACATGCTCAGAAACTTATTTACAAACGGTTAGCTAACACACTTTCATCTAAAAACACATAAAAGTGCGGTAATTTTTGTATGTTCTTTACAAATTTACTGTTCATTAGTGAGCTCGTAAGTCCGGAACCTTGTATGTCATGTGCTCATAAGTCGGGGATTACCTGTAATAATAATAATTATTATTATTATTTATTTATAAAGCCATTTAAGACAACCACAGCTGCAACAAAGTGACACATAAAATCAAGAACATTTAAACACATAAAATAAGATTGTTCAACATTTGTTATTTTTTATTAATAAGATGCGTTCGTAACACCAAATCGCCTAAGTCGAGACCGCCGTAAGTCGAGGACTACCTGTAGTTAGTTTTATTGATGAAGGTACCCGGATTGCTGAGCATATGTGCTTACAACTGAGACAGGAAGTGATGTCATACCTCGTGGATGATCCGCTGTGTGGCGGGGGTGTGGGGGGTGTACAGGATCTTCCCCAGCAGCAGAGGTTTCAGAGCCTGCCAGATCATCCGGGACATCGGGTTTGAGTCCATGTTCTTCACCAGGTTGTTGCAGAAGGGAGCTGCGACACACACACCAAAGGTCAAAGGTCTGACTAGACGTGTGGAGCTGCAGCCGGGCCAGTCTGGTCAATGGCCCAGCAGAACCAGTAAGGACTCACTGGAGGAGTTGTCGTAGAGCGACGAGGCCTCGTCCTCGCTGCTGTTGTGGTTCCCGAACAGGGCCTTGTAGTTGCTGTCCTCGTACCAGTTCAGAGACTTGATCTGCAGGCCGCCGCCTTCAGGGTGACCGCACACGATCCTGGAGACCGCCTGGTACATGGCGCTGGGCGACGAGGTGGCGTTCTGAGTCAGGAAGACGATCTCGTTCCTCAGGTCCACCCAGCTCTTCATCCCGGCCAGCTGGAGACCAAAGACGGAGGAGACAGGTGAGACAGGTGACAAGGCGTGGGACCGCAGTGACAGAACATCAGGGATGAGCAGCAGCGTTTGTTTAGACGATGAAGAGCTCAGACACGTCATAAAATGTTTCCATTAATCAGACCCAATCTAAAAAGAAAACTTTCCATCTCCAGTCAGAGTCATCCTGACTTCTCATGTATGGGATGTAACTACAGTATTTTCTGTATTTTCTTTTTTCCTATACACCGGAAATACGGTAAGTACAAGTACTTTGTTACTGTACTTAAGTACATTTTTCATGTATCTGTACTTTACTTAAGTAGAATTAAATGTGGGTACTTTTACTCCACTAAATTTTACATTGAAGTATCTGTACTTTCTACTACACTACATTTCTATAATGTGTTGAGTTACAAGTTACATTCACGTTGCAGTTTTTTGATTTGTCGTTAGTTTGAAAGTAACTGATGTTGAGAGAGTTGGTCCATTGAATCACTGCAAAGTGGACAGGTAACATTAGACCTGCCTTCAAGAAGAACTGAATCAATGATATATATTCTAGTATATAAGTCATTGAGCTGAGAGCACCCACAGCACCACTAACACACCCAAAATGGATTCCACCACAGAGATTCAGCCAGAAGATACACACCACCCATGGCCTTATTGAAAGACTATTGAAAGATTATTGAAATATTATTGAAATATCATTGAAAGACTGTTCAGTACAGCAGGACAGATCTTCTCTCCCAAAAGAGCCAGACTGGACTCAATTTTTTTTGAAAACCATCTTCTTATGAACTTGAACAAGAAATTATTGCTGCAATATTAAAATGTGTCAGTTCATGGGATGTTAGGAGACAAGAGATGTCTCAACACTCGGGTCCAAGTTTAGAAAATTGTGTCAGGAAGTTAAAATAATGGGCCTCATGCACGAAAATGTTCGTATTTTTATCCTAGATTTCTCCCACTTTTGTTCGTACGGAGCGTTCGTACGAACATGCCACGTCAGATCCAACAAAGTCTTCTATCCACAGGAAACGTGTGTAAATGGGTTGCGTAAATATGATGAATCCCACCTGTTCTATCAACCTGCGCGTGCTCGCGTAGAGGTCATTTACATAATTCCCACCCCTCAAAACACCATATAAGGCCACGTTTCCTGCCTTCTGACAGCAGGAAGTGTCCATTCATTCTAAATCAAGAAGTAAGAGGAACTTCACGCGTTCGGAGTTCTGCTCTCAGTGGCGCTGTGGCTACCCCCCCCCCCCCACCCCCCCGCAAGTGTCGGATGGTCAAATATCTTTAATTTTACTGTGTTACATTATAGTTTCACTTATTCAGAAGAGTGGCACCGCTACCCCCCACCCCCCCGCAAGTGTCGGATGTGTTTTTCAACAGAAGCATTTTAAATTGTCTCGAAACTACAGTTAACATCATATTAATATTGTAGTGCATATGTTGTGTGTCCCGTGGGTCGTACAGTATCAGAAATCAAGAATAAATGGTTTGATCTGAAAATGGCTTCAAACAAACGTCTCGCCGCAGCACGGACAGGAGGTGGTCAGGAGATGGTGGACAATAAATGCCACGCTGCGCAAGATGCCAACATGTTTTGCAGCACAAGCCCCACATCCTTTCTGTGCGATGTTGGAAACAAAAACCCCTGTTCCTGGACTCAGAGTGCACGTGTGTCGCAGAAAGTGGTCCAGACTGGTGGGTCTGCTGGTCTCACTGATCTAGACGCCTGCCCCCCCCGCGCTTCTCCAGCTCGGTTCTTCAGTGCGCGCGGCTCACGGCTCCATCGCCTGCACAACGCGGCGCACGGAGCTGAGGGCGAGGTGATGGAGGCGGAGGAGGGGGGAAGAGGGGGCAGAAGCGCAGGTTCCACTCGGCTCGGAACGGATCGGTACTTTGGGCACTTCTTTTTTATGTGTGGCTGAGGGAGATGGACGCACGGCGGAGCGCGCGCTCAGCAGCTTCTCTCATGCGCGCTCCTCCTGGTCATCGCGCAGCCACATTCTGCAGGTTATATTTCGAATCAGATATAATAATCTATTGCTCCGATGGTGTTTGGCACAAGATCAGTCTTAATCCGTACTTGTTCTGCGGCGGTGTATGGGGATTTTATGTACCTGGGTGTTAATATGAGGAGCGGCTTTGATGACCAAGGGGAGCGCACGACTCACCTGCGCGACACACCAGACAAATTAAACTTAAAATTATAATTCTAATTCAAACAGAACCTATTGTCAAAAACAATTGTGGTGCGTGACTTTTTTAAACTCAAAATATTTTCTAAATAACGAAATATGAAGTTATTAGTGGAGAAATCCCGTCTGGATGACAGCAGACTGACGCTCCTAAAATATACGACAGGTCCGGACCACTCGTAAATTTTGTTCGTATCTGAAAAAAATCCTAGGATACGAAAACATTGTTGGATGCCACAAATGATCCTAAATCACTCGTACGAACAGTATAAGAACAAATCTGTGCGTACGAACGGTTCGTGCATGAGGGCCATTGTTCATATTGACCCATTACAAGGTTGACTAGACAGTATTTTAACTAGAGTTGAAGGCAAACTGGAGTTGAAATGATCAGATGTTCCTTTGTCAGGTCTAGTTCTCCTTTTTTTCCAGTCAGACAATTTTTACTGAAATGTTTTTACTGCAGTTAAAATGACACATTGGTTTTACTTGGTGTTAAATCAAAACTTTCAAAGGTATAATCATTTTTCTTTTTCTTAATGACATTTAATTCTGCATGTCATCCCTGAAATTCTGACGCACAGAATCACAAGTCCAAGTGTGAACTGTGTCACAGAGTAAACACAACAAAAACATGTATTGTCTGCAGCATTGTTCATTAAAATGACTCAACACTATTAATGTATTACAGAAAATATGCATACAGTACGCACACTTAATGATACTGTAGACCATTGCATTAGGTAATACATTCAGCAAGTACTTTTACTTTAATACTTTAAGTTTTTTTATAAGCAAGTACTTATTTAAAACATTAATATGGTACTTCTACTTTTACTAGAGTACATTTTTGTCTCTTGATTTGTACTTTTACTTAAGTACAGTGTTTGAGTACTTTCTCCACCACGGTGTATCTGTGATTGCGTCATAGGTTTCTGTGATAAACGTGATGTTTTGTGGTATTTTTGTGATATTTTGTTGTGTTCCTGTAACACTTGCGATATTTTTGTAAAACTTTCACACCGTTTTTTGTGATGCTTTCGTGTCTTTGTAATATTGAAGTGTTTTTTGTTTTTTACTTGTGCAATATTTTTGTGACGTTTCTACAATATACTGTACTTGTGACGTTCTTGTGATATTCATTGTAAAATTTAGACACCGTTTTTTAGTGATGTTTTCATGTCATCTTCATGATGGTTTTGTAACATCTTAGTGGTATTTTCATGAAGTTTTCATGACTTTTTTTTTTTAGTATTTTCAGATCAGCTGATGGTGTGTGAGGAAACAGATTCTGTGTGAGGATGAGGTTACCGCAGGTCGTCTTCGTCAAGAAGCAGAAGTGAAACCGTGACAAAGGTCACTCTGTCAGTTTTGTCCTGCTGACCATTTCTGAGTCACGTACCTCTGAGCAAAGACCAGACCAGGATCTTCTGCGCCCATCCTGCAGCTACAGGTGAGTTTCAGGTGAGATATTAAAACGGTAAGAACTCTGATTGGCTGAAAACTGGCAGGTATGTCTGCTGTTTCTCTGACAGTGTGGGTTTTATAAATGTGAAGCTGAGTGTTTGTCCACAGGAACCGAAGGGTGACGTCAGAAACCGAGCAGAAAAGTCTTGAAGCCGTCCTGAAGTCTACGCTTGTCTCTGAAATACAGGAAGTGTTGTCACACTTTCTGATGCTGACTCAGCAGAAACGCTGAGCACACAAACAGATGTGTTTCCCCATTAAACCTGCCAGTGTTACTGTGTGTGTGTGTGTGTGTGTGATAACCTCGGGGTGAAAAACAACTCTCTGACTCAACTTTCCTCTGATTATCACTCTGTTGTCAGCATGTAAACACAAAAAACCCGAACCCTGAACCGGGTCCAGCTCCACTTGTCTGCTCTGAGAAACAAAGCTTCCGTTTTAGCTCAGCAGAGACTAAAGGTCCACATGCAGCCGAACCCGGATCAAGACTCAGAAAAAAAACAGGGCCAGGTACCTCATTAGCTCCTGAGTAAACCCAGAAATGGATCCAGAGACAAATGTAGGTTAAAGTGCATTTGGACCGATGAACATTGGTTCTGTGCCAGAACCTGCGATGGATGATCTGAGACCCAGAACTGATCTGAGACCCAGAACTGATCTGAGACCCAGAACTGATCTGAGACCCAGAACTGATCTGAGACCCAGAACTGATCTGAGACCCAGAACTGATCTGAGACCCAGAACTGATCTGAGACCCAGAACTGATCTGAGACCCAGAACTGATCTGAGACCCAGAACTGATCTGAGACCCAGAACTGATCTGAGACCCAGAACTGATCAGCTCCTAAGACTTCTGTTAGAACTGTTGGACCTGCGTCCACACGGTCTGATCACATTCAGGTCAGGAACACAGGACTTTGATTTTTCTCTGGTCGTGTTTCTCACATCCCTCACTGTCTCTCTGTGTCCCTCACTGTCTCTCTGCGTCCCTCACTGTCTCTCTGCGTCCCTCACTGTCTCTCTGCATCCCTCACTGTCTCTCTGCGTCCCTCACTGTCTCTCTGCGTCCCTCACTGTCTCTCTGCGTCCCTCACTGTCTCTCTGCATCCCTCACTGTCTCTCTGCATCCCTCACTGTCTCTCTGCATCCCTCACTGTCTCTCTGCATCCCTCACTGTTTCTCTGCATCCCTCACTGTCTCTCTGCATCCCTCACTGTCTCTCTGCATCCCTCACTGTTTCTCTGCATCCCTCACTGTCTCTCTGCATCCCTCACTGTCTCTCTGCATCCCTCACTGTCTCTCTGCATCCCTCACTGTCTCTCTGCATCCCTCACTGTCTCTCTGCATCCCTCACTGTCTCTCTGCATCCCTCACTGTCTCTCTGCATCCCTCACTGTCTCTCTGCATCCCTCACTGTCTCTCTGCATCCCTCACTGTCTCTCTGCATCCCTCACTGTCTCTCTGCATCCCTCACTGTCTCTCTGCATCCCTCACTGTCTCTCTGCATCCCTCACTGTTTCTCTGCATCCCTCACTGTCTCTCTGCATCCCTCACTGTCTCTCTGCATCCCTCACTGTTTCTCTGCATCCCTCACTGTCTCTCTGCATCCCTCACTGTCTCTCTGCATCCCTCACTGTCTCTCTGCATCCCTCACTGTCTCTCTGCATCCCTCACTGTCTCTCTGCATCCCTCACTGTCTCTCTGCATCCCTCACTGTCTCTCTGCATCCCTCACTGTCTCTCTGCATCCCTCACTGTCTCTCTGCATCCCTCACTGTTTCTCTGCATCCCTCACTGTCTCTCTGCATCCCTCACTGTCTCTCTGCATCCCTCACTGTCTCTCTGCATCCCTCACTGTCTCTCTGCATCCCTCACTGTCTCTCTGCATCCCTCACTGTCTCTCTGCATCCCTCACTGTCTCTCTGCATCCCTCACTGTTTCTCTGCATCCCTCACTGTTTCTCTGCATCCCTCACTGTCTCTCTGCATCCCTCACTGTCTCTCTGCATCCCTCACTGTTTCTCTGCATCCCTCACTGTCTCTCTGCATCCCTCACTGTTTCTCTGCATCCCTCACTGTCTCTCTGCATCCCTCACTGTCTCTCTGCATCCCTCACTGTTTCTCTGCATCCCTCACTGTCTCTCTGCATCCCTCACTGTCTCTCTGCATCCCTCACTGTCTCTCTGCATCCCTCACTGTCTCTCTGCATCCCTCACTGTCTCTCTGCATCCCTCACTGTCTCTCTGCATCCCTCACTGTCTCTCTGCATCCCTCACTGTCTCTCTGCATCCCTCACTGTCTCTCTGCATCCCTCACTGTCTCTCTGCATCCCTCACCGTTTCTCTGCATCCCTCACTGTTTCTCTGCATCCCTCACTGTCTCTCTGTGTCCCTCACTGTCTCTCTGCATCCCTCACTGTCTCTCTGCATCCCTCACTGTCTCTCTGCATCCCTCACCGTTTCTCTGCATCCCTCACTGTTTCTCTGCATCCCTCACTGTCTCTCTGCATCCCTCACTGTCTCTCTGCATCCCTCACTGTCTCTCTGCATCCCTCACTGTTTCTCTGCATCCCTCACTGTCTCTCTGCATCCCTCACTGTCTCTCTGCATCCCTCACTGTTTCTCTGCATCCCTCACTGTTTCTCTGCATCCCTCACTGTTTCTCTGCATCCCTCACTGTCTCTCTGCATCCCTCACTGTCTCTCTGCATCCCTCACTGTCTCTCTGCATCCCTCACTGTCTCTCTGCATCCCTCACTGTCTCTCTGCATCCCTCACTGTCTCTCTGCATCCCTCACTGTCTCTCTGCATCCCTCACTGTCTCTCTGCATCCCTCACTGTCTCTCTGCATCCCTCACTGTCTCTCTGCATCCCTCACTGTTTCTCTGCATCCCTCACTGTCTCTCTGCATCCCTCACTGTCTCTCTGCATCCCTCACTGTTTCTCTGCATCCCTCACTGTCTCTCTGCATCCCTCACTGTCTCTCTGCATCCCTCACTGTCTCTCTGCATCCCTCACTGTCTCTCTGCATCCCTCACTGTTTCTCTGCATCCCTCACTGTCTCTCTGCATCCCTCACTGTCTCTCTGCATCCCTCACTGTCTCTCTGCATCCCTCACTGTCTCTCTGCATCCCTCACTGTTTCTCTGCATCCCTCACTGTCTCTCTGCATCCCTCACTGTCTCTCTGCATCCCTCACTGTCTCTCTGCATCCCTCACTGTCTCTCTGCATCCCTCACTGTCTCTCTGCATCCCTCACTGTCTCTCTGCATCCCTCACTGTCTCTCTGCATCCCTCACTGTCTCTCTGCATCCCTCACTGTCTCTCTGCATCCCTCACTGTCTCTCTGCATCCCTCACTGTCTCTCTGCATCCCTCACTGTTTCTCTGCATCCCTCACTGTTTCTCTGCATCCCTCACTGTCTCTCTGCATCCCTCACTGTCTCTCTGCATCCCTCACTGTTTCTCTGTGTCCCTCACTGTCTCTCTGCATCCCTCACTGTCTCTCTGTGTCCCTCACGGTCTCTCTGCATCCCTCACTGTCTCTCTACATCCCTCACTGTCTCTCTGTGTCCTTCACTGTCTCTCTGCGTCCATCCCTGTCTCTCTGCGTCCCTCAATGTTTCTCTGCATCCCTCACTGTTTCTCTGCATCCCTCACTGTTTCTCTGCATCCCTCACTGTCTCTCTGCATCCCTCACTGTCTCTCTGCATCCCTCACTGTCTCTCTGCATCCCTCACTGTCTCTCTGCATCCCTCACTGTCTCTCTGCATCCCTCACTGTCTCTCTGCATCCCTCACTGTCTCTCTGCATCCCTCACTGTTTCTCTGCATCCCTCACTGTCTCTCTGCATCCCTCACTGTCTCTCTGCATCCCTCACTGTCTCTCTGCATCCCTCACTGTTTCTCTGCATCCCTCACTGTCTCTCTGCATCCCTCACTGTTTCTCTGCATCCCTCACTGTTTCTCTGCATCCCTCACTGTCTCTCTGCATCCCTCACTGTCTCTCTGCATCCCTCACTGTCTCTCTGCATCCCTCACTGTCTCTCTGCATCCCTCACTGTCTCTCTGCATCCCTCACTGTCTCTCTGCATCCCTCACTGTCTCTCTGCATCCCTCACTGTTTCTCTGCATCCCTCACTGTCTCTCTGCATCCCTCACTGTCTCTCTGCATCCCTCACTGTCTCTCTGCATCCCTCACTGTTTCTCTGCATCCCTCACTGTTTCTCTTCTCTGCATCCCTCACTGTCTCTCTGCATCCCTCACTGTCTCTCTGCATCCCTCACTGTTCTCTGCATCCCTCACTGTCTCTCTGCATCCCTCACTGTCTCTCTGCATCCCTCACTGTCTCTCTGCATCCCTCACTGTTTCTCTGCATCCCTCACTGTCTCTCTGCATCCCTCACTGTCTCTCTGCATCCCTCACTGTCTCTCTGCATCCCTCACTGTTTCTCTGCATCCCTCACTGTCTCTCTGCATCCCTCACTGTCTCTCTGCATCCCTCACTGTTTCTCTGCATCCCTCACTGTTTCTCTGCATCCCTCACTGTTTCTCTGCGTCCCTCACTGTTTCTCTGCATCCCTCACTGTCTCTCTGCGTCCCTCACTGTCTCTCTGCATCCCTCACTGTTTCTCTGCATCCCTCACTGCCTCTCTGCGTCCCTCACTGTCTCTCACAGTCTCAACACTCATCAATTCTGCACCAAACCGCACCAGTTAAGGGACTGTCCACTGCCTG
>JBBPBX010069480.1:0-12460 GCA_038048925.1 Garcialebias charrua
TTTATTCAGATTCAGATTCAGATTCAGTTTATTATCGCCATTGTCAATGAACAGGATTCACAGACTAGGAATTTGCTTCGGCATAACGGTGCATAAAATATAAAAACATAAGACACAAAAAACATAAACCATAAAACATCAATACAATCAATACAATATTCAGTGAACAAAAACTACTAAGAAACAGCGCAATTAGAGTGGTGCAATCAAAATACAGTGATACAGTGATTCCCAATCAAAATACAAAGAACAAATACAGCGACCAAGGCAAGTTATGAGGTAACATGGTTATGAGTGTTCAAGAGTCTGACAGCAGAGGGGAAGAAACTGTTTTTATGGCGGGAGGTTCTGGTCCCAATACATAGTTCCCAGACACGCCCCAGTATTGCGCAATAGCTCCGTCCGCACCATATCTGTAGGCAGAAGAAAGGCAAAGATGGCGAACAAGCAGACACGAACAACCAGAGCAAATTATACGGACAAAAACACAGCCACCACAGCTTCACCAAGGAACAAGAGAAAATGGCAGTGGTCGGAGTTAAACACAGCTTTAAATCCAAAAAAGATGTGTAAACTGTCTCAATCATATCTAACCAGCTAAATAAAGGTTTAACTAAAATAACACACAGCCAGCACAAACACCAAGCTGAACACGACCAGAACCGCACTTTTGAGTGTTACCGTAGCATGTTGTTAGCACTGGAGCGGAGGGTCCCTAGCTGAACACGACCAGAACCCGCACTTTTGAGTGTTACCGTAGCATGTTGTTAGCACTGGAGTTAGCAGGGTCCCTCGCTCAGGTCAGACGGCGTGGAACCATCGCGGTTGCGGGGGCACGTCCCATGGGACCGACGCGTCGCCCGCACGACTTGGCTCCAGTCCTCCTTTCCCCACTGGGGTGGTCTCCATGCCGGTCCGGAGGACCGGCTTGGACCGTGAGGAGGCCATTGTTGCGTTAGCGAGATGCTAAGCTAACCACAGCATGCAAGACGGTGTCGTTAAATAATGGAAAAAAAAACAGCTCTAACACACAGACAGTTGTACTCTAACATTGTTTCACAAAATGATTTATGTAGAATATTTTGTTTACCGGCCAAAAGCAGATGTCTTCAGAGCAGATCCAAGCAGAGTTGGGGCTGCAAGCTGCAGCTGTGAGCTCCTCCGATGAGATAAATCCTTCATGTTTACTTTTTTTTTTGATTGAGTGAAACCTGCGCGTTGCCCAAACGTCTACCCGACTGGAACACCCACTGACACAACACGAAGTAACCATTGTAATTAATTAGAAATTAACAAAAAAAACAACGTGAAAAATGGACATCCATTTGAATGCGCTCAAACTGCAGCTAAACCTACAAGTGGGAGGGTCAAACAGGACAACCCACAGATGTGACGTCACATGGGAACTATGTATTGACCGAAGCCTCCTGCCTGAGGGGAGTGGTTCGAACAGACTGTATGCAGGGTGAGAAGGGTCAGCTGTGATCCGACCTGCTCGCCTCACAGTCCTGGAGACGTACAGGTCATGGAGAGATGGGAGACTACAGCCGATTACCTTCTCAGCAGAGCGCACAATGCGCTGCAGTCTGTGTCTGTCCCTGACAGTGGCCCCGGCGTACCACACTGTGATGGACGCGCTGAGAATGGACTCGATGATGGCCGTGTAGAACTGCACCATCAGCTTGGCCGGCAGCTTGGCCTTCTGTCAGCTGTGTTTATTAGAGGATATGCATCTGTGTAGTTACTGGGTACGTGTCCGGGTAGTTACTGGGTACCTATAAGATAACGTACATGGGTAGTTACAAGTTGCATGCATGGGTTAGAGACCTACAGGTACATATTTTGTACCTAAATGGGCCAGTCTGAGTCATGAAGTCACTTTTACCTAGTATGTACTCACAAACTAATAAAAACCCCAAACATCTAAAAAAACAAAAACAAAAACAAAAAAAAACCTAAATCAACACAATCATCAGTAAATCCATGAACAGAAACTTCTTACATATTTTTAGCTTTATGAAATGTGGTGTTTACAAAGATGTTGCAAATTTCATCATGACTAAAGGAGCCTTCTGTCAGGTGTATTACTGAAAGTTACCCACAAGGGGGCGAAACATGAACAGCTGCTTTGTATTTAGTCAAACTGTCTCTCTTCAAGACATGTTCTGCTCATTTTTGAGCAAAATTACAACAATAAATGTGTCTCAACAGAGAGCCTACAACAAAGACGAAATGTGTTGTTTCTGATTAATATTATAATATTATATTGTAATATCTATAGTAATAGAAATAAAACTACAGTATTGATGTTCCATTTCAACTGGAGTGTTCAGAGATTTGTAGAGTTAATGAAGGGAAATTCTTGGGTGTCATCATCGATGACAAACTGTCATGGAAACAACATATAAATTCTGTGAAAATGAAAATATCTAAATCTATTGCGATATTTTACAGAGTCAGGGATCTATTGAAACATAAAGCACTGTATTTGTTGTATAATACAATTATTGTGCCACATTTAATTTATTGTGTTAATGTTTGGGAAAGTGCGTAAATCAATTACAAAGCCTATTTTTATTTTGCAAGAAAGAGTTGTAAGAATTATCACAAGAAAGCATTACTATCATCCATCAAGTACATTATTTTATCAAATGAAATTGCTGAAGTTTCATGATTTGGTGGATTATAATATTTTATCTGTTATGTATAGAGCTCAGAACAATACACTACCTTCAAATATCCAAATGTATTTTGTATAAAGATCAAGCTGTTACAATTTTAAGGGGACAGATATATTTGTAAAACTACAGTACTGTATAGAACTAGTTTGTAGGGAAGATCTACCTTAATTCAGGGAGTTGGATTGTGGAACGACTTGGAGACAGATGTTAAGGAAGACAAATCAATGTTTGTATTCAAGAGAATGGTCAAAATCGAATTGTAAAAAAATATATATGTGAATGGAGTTTAATGAGAAATGTATGAGAATTAGAAAATTAAATGAGTTATTCATTTTGCTTTGTTATTTATAGAAAATGGTTGTTTTTATTGTTTATTAGAGAAAACGGAGCAGATATAATAAGATTTTTTCTTCATCTGCTACCTTTGATTTGATTTGATTTGATTTGATGTTTATTCATTCATTTTAAAAGAACAATACAAAACAGTTTCATCAGATACAAGAATACAAGTAGGATAAAATGAAAGGAGCAGAAAGAAGATGAAATCTTATTATATCTGCCCCTTATTTCACAGTTTGTTCAACCAATGATAACCATCAAACTATATCACAAAATGAATAACTCTACTTAATTTTTCTAACTGTAATACACAAACTACTAAAATCTCAACCTTTCATTTCAACCTTTCAAATCTCAACCTTTCATTTTATGTTTTTTTTTCTTATTACATATATGTTAATTGTGTTGTATTTAATTATAAAATGAATAAATAAATAAATATTCTAATATATCTGTTAAATACGTATTCTTAAAACTTTTCCAGCTAGTGCAGTCCATTTAGCTGAAAATACTTGGAATTTCTTCAGCAATAACCCCTCGGTTTCATTCATTTTTATGCTTTATAATGCTTTTACTGTAAAAAATCACAACATTGTTAACAAAATATCTGGTTGATGGTGTTTTTCAACTACAGACAGGGTGACGCCCCTCCTCTACCAGTAGTTATCAACACGTTTGCAGATCAGCAGCTAAGATTCTGTGCCAAACGAATGAAAGAGAGGCTGCAGCTGTACAAGGAGAAGGTGGTTGATCAGTATGCCTCATCCCCTGAGATCACTCCTCCTGTCAGTGAGTACCAACCCTCATCCTTCTGTTTTAAGCAAGCTTTACGTGTTTTTATTTATTTTACTGGCAAATACTGTAGTGGGAAATAAGGGCAAAGGATGATTCGATTAAACCGTCAGCTCGCTAACTCCATACATTTTTCTCTTTAGCTCCTTTGCTATCCAAAGACAAATATACAAAGGTCATAGAAGAAAGAGCTAGGCAAGCAGAGGAGGACCGGATCAAAAAAGAGGAGGCAGACAAGAAGAAAAAAGAAGAACAGGAGAAAAAAAAGAAGGAAGCTGAGCAAAAGAAAAAAGAGGATGAGGAGAAGAGGAAAGAAGAGGAAAAGAAAATGAAGGTTCCCCTGAAGACGAGGATAATCGCAGCTTGGTGGTCCGTGGTGGACTTTGTGTTGAAGCCCATTGAGGATCCCATGGATCATGTGCTGGGGCCCACCATCGACCCATTTACAGATCGTCGCTACATCGCGTGGCTGAGCTTGGTGACTGTGGCCTACAACTACAACGTGTGGTTCATCACAGCCCGGATGTGCTTCCCGTACCACACAGAGACCACCATCCCTTTCTGGTTCACCATGGACATCCTGGCTGACCTCGTCTACCTCACAGACACCCTCATGTTTCAGCCTCGCAAGCAGTTTATCAAAGGAGGAGACATCATAGTGAGTTTGCTGTTGTTTGATTCATACATTGCCACTTTGTACCCATGTCTTGGACTTAGCAGGTGCTGTTTCACGCTTACATGCTTATGTTGTACCCATATATTCAGTGTTTTTGAGTGGGCTTAAGGGGTTAATTTTCACGCCATAACTTGGCTTGTTTTTCTACATACCAGTAGACAGTATCTCTGTCCTTGGTACACCAAATTTTACGGAGGATAAAGAGAAGCAGCTAGCCTTTTTTAGGACTTTGTTTTTCTGCTACACTGTCCATCAAGCACATGGTTCTTGAAAGGTAGTGAGTCACTGGGCTGCGACTCTTGGCAAGCATGTCTCCAGAATTTCTTGTTGCATTCGTGGGGGTTTCTCAACTTTTCTAGCTTGAGTCACAGAGGCTTGTTGGCTGAATTAAGAGCGTCTTCAAAAAATGTTTTACAAATTGTCTCTCAGATTAATTGCCTCAGGTGTCCCGCAACCCTCTAGGTTTTGACACGAGTGTCTCAACACTTGAGTTGTATTTAGACACCTGAAAACACGTCTAGGTCTAGAAACCACATAGATGATACTCATCCAAATCTGCCTATTGTTAAATCTAAAGTGTACTCAAGTATCTACGGATCTACTTCCAGCTCTGGACGAGGCAGCAGCTTCTCTCCTCCGCTCCTTCCCTACCTCGACTTTTCCTCACCCTGCATGGCTTCTTGTCTTGTCTGCAGCTCCTCAGTACCCATCTCTTGAACGTAAATTGACTATGGATTTAGTTTCGTGGGTGATCAATTCTATTGACAAGATTTTTTCTACAAAACGGCAAGGTCCGGGAGAACCAGCTTGCCCTCCGCAGATGCACCCTGGGGGATACGTCATGGATTCCTGGGGAGAGTGGAAGGTGATGTGTCTGTCAGTTCTATCTGTGGAGGACGTGGAAGATTTGTACATAATTGGATTTATGATAGCAGGCGCTTTGCTTTTTGGCGTTTGTGGAGCACTGATCTATCGGAAAATGGGGAAGACTTCAGCGGCGATTAATGCCATGTTGAAGCTCCCGAGTCAAAGTGAGAGTGTGATCCGTGCCGTGACCTCCATAAATCAGCTGCTTTACGAGCTAAATCGGAAGGTGGACACGATCTCTGAGAATCGCAGACCACCCACAGGGCTTGGGACTCGTGGATGCTGTAGTGGGCAACATCTGGAGGAGGAATCATAGCTTGGATCAGTGAAAAGTTCCCACAATTGGATCATATTGGATCAGATTATCCAGCAGGACTCAAGGCTGCATGAAATTACACTGTCTGCCTGAAGTGAAAAATATTTATGTTATCTCTATCTGACTCCCCATACAGCCTTGGAAAGGCTGGATATCAAATTTCTCCTGAGACGTGTTACTAAGGACACCAGCTGCGTCCACCTATTGCATACCCACCCCCTCCCCAGATAACTTTCTGTGAGCGCTATCAGAGATGCCGGCTGGTAACATCAACAGAACTGTTGCTATCTGAAAATGGCTCATGAACAGAATCTCACTGCCTCGACCTCCAATGCATATGTGATTTGTCTTAAATATGCTTTCTGGTAGAGTTTTTTGATTTATCATATAGTGTCCAATCAGACAAGATGTGAAAGATCTTTTTTGTAATACCACCACCTATCCTCATGTTATCTACCCTTTTTTTTCATATCTAAGATTGTGGCAGCGCCGTATGGCTGCGGCGTTGTGCACTCGTCCCATCTTAAAACGAATCTGCGTAATTCATTCATGTTGTAATGTGCCCTGGTGCAATGTCAATAAAGATATATGGGGGAGACCGCTAAAGCAAGCTTAGGTGGGTATGATTGCACAGGGGTGGGCAAAGAAATAACCTGTATGGTCTCGAATAACGGTTTACAGACTTTGCACACAAAATAAGTCATACATTTAAAAACGTGTTGTGCAAAATGCAGCCACGTGGCTTACTGGTCACTTGCATATAAAGAATCAGATTTCAAGAAGGTTGTATCAGAAAACGTGTGCGTTCTCACAATTTTCAGTCAAGTTTGATCCGTCAACAAGGCCACAAGCGTTGTCACCCAATAAGGTATTACCTAAATTTGCAAGGAACGTGGGTAGTCAAAAATGATTTATTGGCACAAGCCTGCAGTTTGTCAAATCATCAGTAAGTTGGGGGCGTTGTGTCAAAGTCGACTTGCATGGTTTGGACTTTGCTTAGGTTCTATGTCACGGTTAGGAGTTAGCGGTTACAATTAGAAGTAGGCATAATGGCTTAATCTTTGTCAATGTTAAACAAACTTTAGTCTACAGAAGGTATTAATGATAATACCATCAGTTAATGCTCAATAATCCAAGTTCAAATCCAACTATGTCCAGTCAGGTCATCTGGATGGTTTCTTTTAATGTTATTAATGATAACATTTCAGCAGTGGTGAACTATGACTTTGAAGGATTGGACCTTTAACTTGGACTTCATTGCAGCCTGATAAATGCTAAGTGAATGATACAAGATATATATGTAGAGCAATTTTATGCATAGTTAAAAAATCATGTCAGTGACGCTTTAATACTGGGAAGGCTAATGTGCCAACACAAGCTAAGGCAGGTACAAACTGGTCTAAGTGGCGGCCGTGGCGTAGTGGTAATGGCAGTTGTCCCCCGATCGGAAGGTTGGCGGTTCGAATCCCGGTTCCCCACACCATGTGTCGTTGTGTCCTTGGGCAAGACACTTAACCCCGAGTTGCTCCCGGTAGGACTGGAAAGCACCTTGCATGGTAGTCTGCTGCTACCGGTGTATGAATGTGTGTAGCATTCAATGTGTGTAGCACTTTGAGATTTTCACTAATGAAAAGTGCGTTATAAATTGAATTCATCATAAGACAAGTATGAAATGGAATTAAGACATGTTTGTTTTTCCTTTCAGAAAAACCGTGCAATGACAACGAAACACTACAGAGAAACTGAGAGATTTGTGGTACTGTAACTCAGTTCACAGAAATTTAAATCTAAAAGTGACGTAGTGTTGAAGACCTCATGTTTTTCTTTCTTCAACAGATAGACGTGATGTCTGCTCTGCCATTAGACTTGCTATACTTACAGTTTGGGTTCAAATCCATTTTCAGAATCAATCGAATACTGAAGGTAAATGTACTAACACTCCTAAGAAAGATTTAACTTGTGATGACAGATAAACAAACCAAATGTTTACTTTATGTCCAACATTGCTTTACTTCCTCTCAAGATGGACACATTTTTTGAGTTCAGTGATCGTTTGGAAAGCATCCTGGCCAAGGCATACATCTGGAGGTAAGTGCCAGACGACGAATTCAGCAACACTAATCCAGTATAGAGGTATAATACCTTTAACTTTCAATGTGAACCCCTGTTCCAGTCGCAAATCTCTAAAATATAAACAAATTTGCCTCAATAATTTCTCTGTATTTTATGCTATCCATTTTTACTTAAACTCCGTCCAAATTTCCAGTTCTTGTCAATGAAAAGCGTCCCCGCAGCTACCACCACCACCACCACAGTGACGATTTGTCCTCAGCACCTTAAATCAGTCTGAATCTACATCTTTATTCATTACTGTTAAATTCTTCTACGTAGACAAATCTATAATCTTTTTTTTAAAACAGCTAAACAAGACAAGGCTCATTTTTTTTGATGCACTAACTCAGAAAATATTCAAACTGAACAAGTCAAAGAAATAAAGCACCACCTAATATGTCCCCTGTCTAGAGTGATTCGCACCATTGGCTATCTCCTCTTCATGCTCCACCTCAACGCCTGTTTGTACTACATGGCCTCAGAATACCAGGGCATCGGGAAAACAAAGTGGGTCTACTCTGGTAAAGGCAGTGCGTAAGTATGGCACCTCTGTCTTATTGCCTTTACATCCCTACAATTTCCCAAATGTTGGCTGATTGTTGCTAAACTGCTGTTTACTTTGAACAAGTTTCTTGAACTGTTCTGGATCGTCGAGGTTCTACCTGGTTTTGCTAATAAAGAACAGAAAATCGGAATTTTTCTATAAGAATCTGCTGTTTTAGTGTGTTCACCAATTAATGTGAGCCAACAGGAAGTAAAGCAGAGCACTACAATGTTAGGAATGTATTCTATGTTTAAAGTGTGTTATTTGTTCTTAAACCTAAATGTGTTCAACCTGAACCTAACCGAGATAGTATTATGTAATTATTAGGCCCGAAGCAGCTAAGCGCTGCGAAGGCCTATTGTAATCGCTCGATTTCTTCTAAATTATTTTTCCGTCACTTCGCGCGGCTGTTTGGGGCCTTTAACATATTCAAAAACTCACCAAACTTCACCCAAAATTGTCCCCCAACTAAAATTTTTGGATTCTGGTGTAATCGCAAGTGGGCGTGGCCAAACTGCTCTATAGCGCCCCCTAACGTGAGTTGGGGGAAACCATAGGTCGTACAGATCTGAAACTCGGTACATAGGTAGATCTCCCCAATTCAAGAAAAAAAGTCTCTTGGAGGTACCCTCTAAAATGCACAGGTAGGCGGCCATTTTGGGTCAAAGGTCAAATTTTTGTCATTTTTCACTTTTACTCATGTCGAACTTTGACGAACTCCTTCTCAGGCGTTCGACCGATTGGCTTCATTCTTGGTCAGAATGCAGTTAAGGCATGGGGCTTTAAAAGTTATCAATAAAATTGACTTTTCGTATATGTTCAGGGGGCGTGGCGGAGCGGTGAACTTGGCGTACTCGCCGAAACAAACGAAACGCTATAACTTTGTCATTAAAAAATCAATTGGCACCAAACTTGGCATGAGGGATCCTGGTGGGATGCCTGACAATCCTATGTTGTCATAGTCTGACCTCAACTAAGCCCCGCCCCCTCAGAACAGGAAGTGACTTTTTTTGCTTGGAAAGCTCCAACTCTGGCTCGCTTGACCTAATCCAGATGATCTTTTGTCACATGACTGATAACAAGTTGGTCTCACTTGTTTTAAAGCGCCAAGGGTTTTCAGCAGAGGGCGTGGCCGTGGCAGCGCGGCAAAGTCACAGGTCACGCCGTCGCCATACGTTTTGCTCTAGATTCCACGTTTCAGCCCAGCTGCACCAAGCTCACTGACATCGATCCTTGTTCACCCCCCGGGAGGGATCCGGTGTAATACTTGGTGGGCGTGGCCTAATTCCTCAACAGCGCCCTCTAGAATATTTAAAAAAAACAGCCCCCAGCCATGCTTTATCCCAGAATAATGAAACTTGGTACACATGTGTATCTTGTCAGGATCTACAAAAAAGTCTCTTGGAGCAATGGTCCGAAGCCAAAAGGAAGTCGGCCATTTTAGGTCAAAGTCACAATTTTGTCTATTTCATTGACGTCATATCTGAGCGAACTCGTCCTAGAGCTTTCGAGATCCAGGCGTCAAACTCGGTCAGCACAATCTTGAGGCATTGAAGGTCAAAAGTTGTTAAAAGAATTTTTCCATGTCAAAGCATGTGGGCGTGGCCAAGCCTCAAATCTGGCCATTCTCCATGAAACATCAAGCTGGAATAACTTCCTAATATAAGTTTCCAGCTGCACCAAAGTCACTAAGATCGATATTTCTCCATCCCTCGACAGGACTGCAGTCCAATATGTAGTGGGCGTGGCCTGATTCTTCCACAGCGCCCCCTAGAATTTATTTTAAAATCAGCCCCCAGCCATGCTTTATCCCAGAATTATGAAACGTGGTATACATGTGTAAATTGTCAGGACCTACAAAAAAGTCTCTTGGAACCTTGGTCCAAAACCAACAGGAAGTCGGCCATTTTGGGTCAAAGGGTAGTTTTGGTCATATATTTCACACCTAACTGGTGGTTTAAAGCCACTATATCTCTCACGCCTTTGACCTAGTCAAGATGATCCTGTGCTAGAAGACAGAGAATACATTGATCTGATGTGTTTTAAAACACTAGAAGTTTTCGTTGGAAGATGTGGGCGTGGTTGTGGCAGCATGGCGAATACAAGACCAGCCGGTGATGCTGGAGCTCTGGAGTTTGCATGTGATTTTGAATATTTGGCAAATGCGCACCATGATAGTGACTGGGCGGACTAGCCAGAGTTCCCACGCTCGCCACAATAAGGCCGGAGCGGCGCTAAGCTGCGAGGGCCTCAACGCCGCTTGCGGCTTTAATTAGTTGATGAAAGTGCTTCTACAAGCATTACGTCTCACTTGCACAATTTTTTTAATTAAACTGGAAAATTTGGTTCAAGTTTCTTATAATGAAACAGTTAATAACTTTTTATTTAATGTGAGATTAATAAAGCAATTTGCAACAAATGCATTTTTTTTTCTTTCCATGGGCCAATGTTCAATACGACATTTGTCATCTGGTCAGTTCAGTTGTAACTACTTCATGTACTTTAAATATGTACTTCATGTACTTTAAAGTCCAGTTGATCTTGTATTGAACGCCTTTTTGATTTTATCATGTCCTGGACGACTGAGAATCTTCACCAGCATACTTCATGTACAACATGAGATAACCACAAAACTTTATTTTAGGGTATGGGCGGTTTTCAGTTGCAATGCAAACAAAGAACTACATGGATGAATTAAAAGAAACTCCCAAATTTAAAAACATTTGTTATAGTTACCTCAGCTGTTTCTATGCGGAGAAGTCCCTTCTGGTGATTGCTGAACTGCCATTTCCATATCACATTTGAACACACCTTTCAGATGATGAACTATCTTTTTGGGCATTCTTTATGTCTGTCATATTCCATTTTTAGAGTTTGAAATGTGTAATGTTTTAGCTTTTATGAGAAAGAGAAAAAGAAAATGTCAAAAAGAAAACTATAACAAGATATTAAGGGAATTGTAGTTGTGAAGATGAATTCATCCATTTATCTTCTGTCACTTATCAGAGACCAGACTGCGGACACAACAGTTTACATAGCCAACCCCCAGACCTCCCTCTCTCCACCGAACTTCTTCAAGACCTTTTAAGGTCAGCTGTGAGATATTATCTCTCCAGAAAATCCTTGGTCTTCACCAAGGTCTCCTCCCTGTGGGACTTGTCCGAAAGGCCACCCCTCTTTGATCCCCAAACCACCTCAACCATGAAGATTAGCGGCTTTACTTTAAAGGGTTAGTCCTGTCAACTTTGAAGTGATGTTCCAATTGTTATCAATATTTAGTACCTCATCAGCCATGACATCGATCATAGAGCATGCAATGTGGGGAAGAATAAAAAGTGTATTTGTCTAGGCTATGCTAATGGCTAGCCAGTTGCAACATGCTGATCTAGTCCAAAAGTTGACTCGAATCCTGGTGGACTGATGAATTCAACAGCCTCAGCACCATTGGCATATGCACAGTCAGTCTATGGTCCACACAGATCGATTGGCATAGTCACACAGACATTGTTTGGTTGAGAAAACAGCAGCAAAGAGAAAGACATGTTTGAAACTAGCCCTTGTTTGACTAGCCGTTAGTTTAGCCTAGATGAAGACTTTGCCTATTTCTCTATACAGTACTCCTTGCTCTATGACTGATGTCACGGCAGAAAAAGTACAAACCTTGATAACTATTGGAGAGAACATCACTCCAATGATGAGTGGACTACAATACATCCTTAAGTTATCCTAAATAGCCAATCACTTTATAGGTCAGCCACCCTGAAAAAAGACATTTGAAGAATTTGTATTCAGAATCCTATTCTTTTAGTCATTGTCAACAGCAGCTCATGACTATTGGTAAGGAGTGCGGATTATTTGATGAACTGAGAGTTTGCCTTTGATCTCAACAGACTTGTAGTGGTCCAACCCTTTGTCTCCGGCTCCATTTTATGCCGTCTCATACACAAGACCTTGAGATACCTGAACTCCTCTATTTGGAGCAAAGGCTCAGTGCCTAGCTACCCTTTTATTGTTGAGGACCATGGTCTCAGACTTGAAGGTTCTGTCCGAAAACCTCTCCAGTTCCTGTTAAAGGTCCTGGCTCAATGAGGCCAACAAGACCATATCTTCAAAAAAGGCAACAATGCAATCCA